>SRPV01000021.1:0-62106 GCA_018360135.1 Claviceps sorghi | reverse complement strand
ATTAATCTATTTTATACTAAGTTATTTATAATTTAAGGCTATATTTCTAATATATATATATAGCTATTCTACCTTTATATATAGTAAGTTAGTAGTAGCTTAAGCTTAAAGTAAAAGGTAATTAATTAAAACTATATAGTTTTTATATTATTATTATATTAGTTCTAAGCTAAGCGCTTAGTATTATATATACTAAATATATCTTTTTTTATATATTTTAGTATAATACCTTTATTATAAAAAAGTAATAGATTAGCTACTATATTTAGCTAGCCTTTTAGTAAAAATAAGTTAAAGGCTTAAATAGTTATTTATTATATTATATTATTAAGCTATTAAAGTAAATAAAAAAGATTATATTTTAATAGTTTAGTTTTTACTTCTTTTAAGGCACTTAACTTATTTTTAAGGTAACTTTTTATAAGTTATAAAGCTACTTATTCTTTTATAATAGCTATAGCTTTTAACTTTAATTTAATCTTTTTATTTTATATTATTTAAAATAGTAAAGATATATAGTTTTACTAAATAAGCTACCTTAGCTTATATTTATTACTTATTTACTATAATATTAAGTTAAAACTAAGCTAAGTGCTTACTAAAGTAATTAAAGTAGCATTTATAAGTATTACTTATAAAGGCTAAATATAATTATTCTTTTTTTTTATACTAACTAACTATATATTAGCTATACTTTAAAGTAGCTTTATAATATACTATAATATAGCTAAATTTATAGTATTTATAATACTATTTAAAATAAATAGTATTATTATATAGTTTAATATTAAATATCTTAGTTTTATAAACTACTTTAACTTAGTATAAGTAATTAATTATATTTACTTTATTAATACTTATAATAAAGGAGGCTTTATTAAAGGTACTATATAGTTTCTAAGTTACTACTTTAATTATTTCAAGGCTATTAATAATAGTAAAAGCTTTTATAATATTTTTTTTAGATTAATTTTAGTAAAAGTAGTTAAAGAATTCTTTAATAATTATATTAAATACTTATTATTAAAGGGTTATATTTAGTCTAAATATATATAAAACTTAGTCCTTACTTATTAAGTAAGGTTTAATTAAGTTCTTAAATATTATAATAATATTTCTATTATAAAAGCGCCTTATAGCTATAGTATATTTAGTATTAATAGCTATATTAATAATAGTAATAATATCTTTTAAGAACTTAGTTTTAAAAAGCTTATTAATAAAGGGCCCTTTAATAAAGACTTTATAGTATACCTAAGGTAATACTATTAAGGTAATTAGTTAATAGCTAAATTTTTAATTAAAGAAAGCTATATTAATAATAATAGTTATTTTATAAACTATAATAAAAGCCTAAGAGATTCCTAAGTTAGTTTTAAGCTAAATTACCTTTTTAATAGCCTTTTTAATAGTTTTCTTAAGGTTTTTTATTATAATTAGTTTAAAAGTATTAATAATACTATAGTAGGTATATATTATTTTTATATTTAAGTAAAAGAAGTAAAAATCCTAAATTCTTTTTAATAAGTATATATTAAATAGCTTAGTAATCTTATTATAATCTTTATATAAGTATACTAATGCTTTATTTTAACTTATAATAAGCTTAAGGTTAACTTAAAGGGTAAATATATTATTATTATTATTAGTCCTTATATTTAAATAGTAATAACTCTATATAAGGCTATAATTCCTAATATTAATATCTATTAATATTATACTATCTATTATACCTATACTTTAGGACTAATATAGTATTAAAAGAAAAGGTAAATAGGCTTAATAAAACGTTTTATTAACTTTTTAAGCGGTTTAGAGTTAATTCTACAGCGCTATCATAGTGCAGGCAAATTTGCAAAAAGTTTTATCTATCTTCCTATTAGTTACTATAAATATTAATATAGTAAAACTTATAGAAATTTTCTACTATAAAATAAAATTATAATTTAGTGCTATAAAAATCATAATATTAAACTAAGGTAGTGTATTTATTAGCGCCTTTTAAAGTAATTTATATTATTACTTATAGATAAAAAGAAAGCTTTTAATAGTGTTTTACTTTTAAACTAATAGCTTAATAGAATATATTAATTAAGTATTAAAACACTACTTATAATACTTTATAAGTAAAAACTAAGTAATATAGCCTTTATTACTACTATAAGTATAATTTATTTATAATAATACTATAAACTAAATAATAAGGCTAGTACTAAATTATATACTATTTAGGTATTACTTAAAGTTTTACTTAAGTATTAAGGATAATATACTAAAGAAAGGTATTTTAAAGGTAAAGGTATATATAAAGAAACTATATAAAGTTTAAAATAAACTAGTAAAAATATAGTAAAGGGCTATAAAAGTATAGATAAATTATTATAATAAAGAATATTAATAAATAATATTTTAAAAGGGAGATATAGTACTATTATTTATAAAGAATATTAAGGTAAAGTAAATAAAAAGGAAACTAAACCTTAAGTATTTAAAACTATTTTAAATATTATATACTATTAGTAAATAAGTATACTAGCTAAAACTACTAAAAAAATACTAAAAGCTATATAATATATTCTATATCTACTTATTAAAGCTATAAAAAAACTACTAAAATAATAGTAATAAGCTAATAATTCTTAACTTAAAAGAGAAGGAAAAGAATAAGTATAAAGTAAAAAAATATAAGATAAAAAGATAATTAATAAGGAAACCTACTACTTAGTAAAATAAAAGAGTTAGCTTAGTAAATATAACTAATAAACTATAAAGGAAAATATATATATACCTTAGCTTATATTAGTATATAAGAAAAAGAAAATAAAGACTAAGTAATATTAAAGTAAAACATAAGCAAAAAGTTAATAAACTATTTTTTCCTATATATTAAAAAAAAACAAAAATAAATAACTATAAAAGCTATACTATATTATAAGCATTTTAATAGGGAATAAGTTTTATATATTAGTAAGCATAGGATTTAAAGCAGTGCTATTAAGTATAAACACTACTTAGTTAGCATTTAACCTAATTACTATAATAATACCTTAATATATATATATAATTATTATAGCTTAAACTATATACCCTACCTTACTAAGGTAAAAGTAAAGGGCTTAAGTTAATTACTAAGCCTTATACTACTCTTAGTAATTCTTTTAAGAAAATATAAGTAAAAAAGTATTTAAAATAAAGTAATATACTTATAAAATTCTATAAAGAAGAGGGGAAATATATTACTTATACCTATTAATAGGCTATAGTATAGCTTTTAAAAGTAATCTTAGCAGCTTAAAAACATTAGTAAAGGGCTAAAAAGAAAGAAGTAAAATATATATATATAAATAGTTTTTTTAGTGTTAGTAAGACTATATACTAACCTATAGGCCTAATCTATATAGTTAAAACTATATAAAAGAATAAGAAAAAGCTTATTAAGTGCTTACTAAGTCTCCTTTATAAAAAGATAATAGCCTATACTATAATCTTTCTTATTATTATTATTATTATTATTACTATTACTTAAAGCTTACTACTTAGTTATAAACGCTTTAAGCTAATTATATATTTATAAAAGGTTCTCCTAATCTCCTTATATTATAATAAGTACTTATTAAAATATAAGTAAAAAGCTATAGAAAAATTAATAATTACTTATACTTAAATAAGTATTATTTTATTTATTATACTATATGTAATAGCTAAATACTTAGAGTTTTCTATAAATAATTAAAAAGAGATAAAAGGTAAAGTTAAATAGTACTAAAGTAAAAGTAAAAGGGAGGCTTTTTATAAAATCCTTATATTATATATATATATAATAAAGATATATATAAGTTTAAAGATAGATAATATATATTAATATATTAATAATTTATTAATAAAAAACTAGTGTATTATAATAATATTATTAAAAATATATAGATAAAAATATAGAAAAGTAAAGGAAGAAAAGAAGTAAATATAGTAAAAAGAAAGAGAATATATAGTAGCTTAATATAATTAGTAATTTAGGATTATTTATTTTTCTTTTTTTTATTATAGTTAAATTAAGGTATAAATAGCTATAGACTTACTATAAATTATATAGAAAAGTAGAAATAATACTAAACTAAAGTAATAGTTATAGTATAATAATAATATAATATATAAGGCGTGTATTAAAGAATATTAATAAGTAATATATTAGCTACTAAGGACATTAGCTTAAGAGGGGGGGTAATTATAAGGTATATATACCTTATAAAGCAACTAAAGCATATAGCGCTTAGGCGCCTACGCTTAGTTACTTATTTAATATATAAAAGCCCTAAAGTATATATAAGAAGACTTAGAGAAGGTAAGCTTTAGTTAATATATTAGATGCTATATTGCCTTTGCCTAGCTACTAATTCGCCACCTAACAATATATTAATTTTAGTGCCTAAGGTAAAGCTTAGTAGAGGTATTAAGGCAGGTATTAGGTATAAAATCATTTAGGGATTATACTATAAGGTTATACATATTATATTACATAACATTTTATTATATATTGTATAAACTATATTTACTAATACCTTATACACTATATTTTATATATAGAACGTACGCCACATTAAAATACAAATTTGTATTGTATTTCTTTGCCTTTTAATGTATTTATATTGTATTTTTTATATTATATTGTGTTTGTATTAGATTATATTTATATTGTATCATATTTATACTATATTTAAAATATAATAAAAATATAATATAAATACAATATAGAACATAAATGTATTATTAAGGTTAGAAGAAATTTCGTTAGCTTATATTTTATCATTTTTATATAGATTAATATATATAAGTTTACTCTAAATATATATTTTGAGTATCTTAGGTATTAAATTATAAAATTAAAATATTTTACATAAAATTTAGGCTTATTATAAAAGCTTATTAACACTTACTCAGTATTTTTATATATACTATATATAACGCCCTAATATTATACATTATATTATTATTATTAAAATACTCTAAATAGCTCTAAGAGCTATTTTTTAGTACCTTTGCTTAGTTAGTTATATAGGAAAAACCTTAGGGTAGGGAGGAAAACCTATATACTACTATATATCTTTCTATAGTTAAGGCCCTAAGATAAGGCTTTAGTAGTTTTAATATATAAAATATAATATATTATTAGCTAAGTTAGTAGCTATAGTTACTAAAAAAGCTAAAGGAAAATTAATATAATAGGTATATATAATTTATATATTAATAATATATAGTTTAAATATATATTAGGAATATTTAGGTATAGTTTAGTTTAAGGCTAATAGAAATCTATATTAGTTTATAATTTAATACTTTTAGGATATATTATATAATAATTCTATATTAAGTAATATATTATTAAACTTATTTAATTAAGGATATAGTTACTAATCTAAAGTATAGTTACTAATCTAATATAAGTAAACTAAGGGCCTAGGCTAGGTTTAGGGTAGGAGTTTATAGGTGCTGCTATGCTTCTATATTTCTGCTCTTTAATTTCCTAATTAAGACTAGCTCACTAGCGAGTGATCTAGGGGGTTAGGTCTTTTTCTATAAGTAGGGTATTATATATTATATAATAGGTTACTTTAGCTTATAATATAATTATTAAGAATTAATATTATATTATAACCTTTATTATTATAAAAAATATAATACTTTAAAAATAAAGTATTATATACCTAGCTTTAGCTATACTATAGCTTTCTTAATTAAAGATAGTATATATTTCTTAATAGAGAATAATTGGCTTTTTTATTAAGAAATATTATAGATTTTCTACTAAGGAATACTATAGCTTTCTTTTACTTGTTCTAAAGTTTATTAAATATTTTTAACTTACTATAATTTATAAATAATAAAGGTAATAGTTTCCTTATTAAAGTTAATATATTTACTTTTATAATTATAATAAAAATAGTAATATCTATAAATAAAGTTCTATTAATTCTTTATAAACTTATATAGTATATTTATACTATAATATATAGTATTAAATTTAAGCTTCTATATATAAATTATTAGATTTAAGAAATATGTTATATTATGTAATATTATATTATACTATAGTATATTATATATGCTATTTAAATTATTCTCTAAATAAGTAAAGTAATAAAATTATTAATGTATAAAAATTGAAAAAATAGTAGTAAAATACAAATAAAATATAATATAATTTGTATTATATTATATTTTTTACATACCTTAAATTATATTTATATTGTATTCTGTTTATATTATATTATATCTATATTAAATTTTTTTATTTTTTTATTATACTTATATTATATTTTGTATTTAAAAATTTAGGATATATTGTATTTTTTTATATTATATTTTGTATTATATTTAAATCCCCTTAGTGCCGAGAAGGCTACATTCACGTACCGACCCACTTAGTCATCCAATGAAATCATTCGCAAAAAATATATCCTTATAATACCTTAAGTTACAAAGCCCTATATAGAATATAGTGCTTTTAATAAGTATTTTAATATATATAAGGTTAGACCAATTATATCTTAAAGAAAAGCGGGGGCTACCTAGGTGTAGCCTTCTCAGCATCAAAGGGATATAATACAAAATACAATACAAAAATACAATATATATGTATTGTATTTTAATGCTCTGCTTCTTACTAATTTACCTTAACACATTATTTAAGACTAAAAGGCTGCAACTAGAGTCTAAAGTATATATAGTTTCTTAAGATTTATAAATTTTTATTCAAAGTTTATTCTAACCTTTCTAAATTTTACTAAGTCTTTGTTAGCGTTTATAAAGAAAGAGACGCTATTTATTTAATTATAGGCTTATAAGATAGCATTTTAGTAGTATTAGTAATTATACATTTCATATCATTAACTATAGTAGTGTTTGTTTAATAATTAATGTAAGTATACAGTGTTTTGTTATAAGCTCTATTACACTTATAAATACTAAATTAATAATTTTTATTTCATTGTACGCTAGCTAACCTTAGTAGTTTCTGCTTAGCTATATCTAGATCCTTAGCTTTCTTACTTTCTTTTAGCTAAGAAAAACATTATTAAGTTATTAAGCTAATAATTATATAGTAATTAATAGTTACTTTTTAAAATAAAAACCTAGCTAATTTATGTATAATATAACTGCTTATAAACCTATTTCTAACTATAGATAACTAGTATATATTATATTACTTTACATAACACTTTTGAGTTCCTTAATTTACCTTACCTAATAAACTTAAAAATAACCCTAACTTTAGTAATTATAGCTATAAACTAGCTCTATAATCTAATAGTTAAGAGAGATTTCTGACTTATTTATAGTATAGTAGTAGATAATTTATATAACTTAGTAAGCTAAGGAAAGGAAAAGCCCTAACCCTATTTCTTTACTTATGTAAGAAAAGTGTTTAGGATTTTCATAACGCTTAACTACTGCGCTATAGGGTAGTGAACTAATAATATAATTATTAAAGAAATAGTTTTTTATTACTTTAAATACTATAAAGGTAGAATTTATTAACTTTATGTTTATAGCTATTTTTATAGTCTAAGTATTTTAACTAATTAAAAACTTTAGCTTTATTTAACTTTACTTATTATTATTATTTGTAAATAATGAAAAAGCAAAAGCTAATATATTAAACGAAAAGTATTATAGCTATATCTAGTCTATAGATTTATAATATAAATAAATAACTTTAAGGGTTTATTTTATACTAACTCGCTCAGAGTTATCTTAGTTATGCACTTTCGTAGAATTAATCAACGGTTGTATTGTCCAATCAGCCTAAGCGAGCTGAAATCCGTGGGGCGTTGCAGGGCTACTACAACCGCCGTCACGTTGCTGCAACTGTGGTCTTTCTGTCTACACCACCTTGAATACACGCAATTCTAGCACATCATCCTTGCCGATAGAACTCACTTTCTTGTCTCGGGCTGAAGGATGGACTACGACGCGCTTAAAGAGCAATGGAGCGAGGTGGAGGAAAGGGACGGTGTCCGGCTGAGTTGGAATGTGTTCCCCAGCTCACGTATGGTATGATTACAGATCCTGTTCGTCGTTCTCACGAGGCTAAATCAGGGCCAGGAAGCTTCGCGGTTGGTTGTGCCCATTGGAGCCCTATATACTCCTTTGAAAGAAAAACCAGAAACCCCCCTTCTGCAATTCGAACCTGTCACTTGCAAGCAGCCATGTCGCTCCGTCCTCAATCCGTTTTGGTAAGCTTGAAACTTGATTGCATTCGCTCAATATTCCTCTGTACCGCATAACGTCGATTTACGTGACGATTCTCTCATTATCATCTGGAAACCAGAGCGGAATATCGATCTGACATGCCTCACAGTCAAGTTGATGTCAGGGCAAGGGTGTGGATATGCTCTTTCTGCCTTTCCAGAAATCAGCTTCCACCTCACTACAAAGATATCACGGCCAACGCTATTCCCCCCGAACTCCACCCGGCCAACACGACAATTGAGTACCGTCTTTCACGACCCGCTCCCGCTCCACCGATTTTTCTTTACGTCGTTGATTTATGTCAAGAAGACGATGGACTCTCATCGCTGAAAGAGTCTCTTGTAATGAGCTTGAGCTTGTTACCCGAAAATGCTCTTGTTGGACTTGTCACCTTCGGAACTATGGTAGGAATTATTGTTTCGGACTCTTCAGGAAGTTGTAAGTGACAAAATTATGTAGGTCCAAGTTCACGAAATTGGCTACGAGAGCTGTGCAAAATCCTTTGTGTTTCGAGGTAGCAAAGACTACACAGCAAAACAGGTGCAGGAGATGTTAGGACTGTCGTCCACTGGGATACGACCAAGCGTTCAGACTCAACCAGGCCGTCCAATTTCTACGGGTCCAGCATCGAGGTTTCTGCTGCCCGTCCAGCAAGCCGAATTTCCTCTCACAAAGGTTCTTGAATCTCTTCAAAAGGATCCTTGGCCGACAGCCAACGACCGACGAAGCTTGAGGTGCACCGGAGTCGCTTTGAGCGTCGCCATCGGGCTAATGGAGTTTGCATTCCAGAATGCTGGTGGTCGAATAATGCTTTTCGCGGGTGGACCTGCGACTGAGGGTCCTGGTATGGTGGTCGGACCTGAACTTCGCGAGCCTATACGATCTCACCACGACATTGACCGCGATAACGTAAAATACTACAAGAAAGCGTTGAAGGTTTGTTGCTGTTCTTCTTCTGATTATATTATTGTTAATATTGATATACTGGCTAGTTCTACGACAATTTAGCCAGAAGAGCAGCACACAACGGTCATATTGTTGATATTTTTGCTGGCTGTCTGGACCAAGTTGGTTTGCTTGAGATGAAAGGTCTCTGCAACTCCACCGGTGGACATATGATTCTGACAGACAGCTTCACATCGTCCATGTTTAAGCAGTCCTTTATTCGTATATTCGAGAAGGATGGCGATGAAAATCTCCTCATGGGCTTCAACGCGGTCTTGGAGGTTTTAACAACTAAAGAGCTAAAGGTCACGGGCTTGATTGGTCATGCTGTCTCTCTTAACAAGAAGTCTGTGTCTGTGGGAGAAACAGAATGCGGGATTGGGAATACGTGCTCATGGAAGATGTGCGGTATTGACCCTCGAGCAAGCTACGGTGTCTACTTTGAAGTTGCGAGCCAAGGCCCCGCAACTCACCAGCCGGCCCCTCAAAAGGGCATGATACAGTTTCTTACCTACTACCAGCACTCGTCCGGACAATTTCACCTTCGTGTGACTACCGTTGCCCGAAACTTGAGTGGCCCTGCCGGTGACCCCGCCATTGCCCAGTCTTTCGATCAAGAAGCCGCTGCAGTTCTCATGTCCCGTATAGCCGTTTTTAAATCCGAGGTGGATGACGGACCCGACGTACTTCGATGGGTAGACAGGATGCTGATTCGCCTTTGCTCCCGATTTGCCGATTACAGAAAGGACGACCCTTCCTCCTTCAGGCTGGAGAAGAACTTCACACTATACCCACAATTCATGTTTCATCTCAGAAGAAGCCAATTTTTGCAAGTCTTCAATAATTCACCGGATGAGACAGCCTTTGACCGCCATGTTTTGAACCATGAAGATGCTGGCAACTCTCTGATTATGATACAGCCAACTCTGGATTCATACACTTTTGACCAAGATGGCGGACAGCCGGTTCTACTTGATTCGGCTTCCATTCAACCTACACATATCTTATTACTGGACACATTTTTCCACATCCTTATTTTTCACGGTGAAACGGTCGCTGAGTGGCGAAAGGCTGGCTACCAGGATCAGGAAGGGTATGAAAATTTCGCTGCCCTTCTGGAGCAACCAAAAGAAGACGCGCGCGTAAGCCATACCCGAGTGGACAACGATACTACAGCCCTTACTGACATCTTCAGGATCTAATTACCGACCGATTTCCATTGCCTCGCTTCATTGTCTGTGATGCTGGTGGCTCTCAGGCACGGTTTCTTTTGTCTAAATTGAACCCTTCAACTACTCACACCACTGGGCCCTATGGAGGTGCCGGGGCAGCTTCTGCTCAGACAATCTTCACTGATGATGTATCGCTGCAGACTTTTATGGATCACTTAATGAAGTAAGCTATTAACCTATCCCTGCGTAGAGAAGTTACTAACAAACCTTTCTTTTCACAATCAGGCTTGCAGTCAGCGGGACGAATTGAGCAGAGCAATCCATTTACCGAACAAGTTGGCATGGGACTTTGTGGCGCCAGCGCTATCTGTGTGTAATTAGATGGTCTATCTATATGTTCCTCACATGCCATGGTCGAACAACACAGATATAGTGGTCGTTTAATACAGTGCCGAATTGAGATGCTCACAAAATCTTTATAAAAAAACGCGTTAGCTTCTAATACTTTATGTTTATGTAGCTCTAACTATAATTATGTGTTACTGTATTAACTCTTTGAATGTCTTTTACTAGCTTAGTTGCCTTATGTTAAACTTTATAAGCGTTGCCCTTTTTCTTAACGTTATTGTAAATAACAGCGATTTTTAGGGGACTTCCTTAGCTATTAAACCTCTTAATAGGCCTTATAGTGACCCTTAGCCCTAACCTTATAAGGACCCCTATAGGGACCTTTATAGGGCTTTTTAGTTATTACTAGCGTTATAAGTAGCTTTAGTATATATATAGTATATAAAAAATTTATTTTTTTACTAAAGCCTTATAACTATAAGTGCCTTACTTTTCTTACCTTTTCCCTTTTACTTATACTTTATAATAATTAATATATCTTTAACTAAGAATATAATAGTTTATTAAGCTTAATAAGGCTTTAAAATTAATTTTTATAGTAATTAAGTAAGTAATTTAAATTTAAACTAAAATTTAAGCTATATAATAGACTGTTTAAAAAAAGCTTTTATAACTAATTTATATAATAATTAAGGAGTTATAAAAGGTTTTATGATTAGTTTTTATATTACTAAAATAAAGAGAATTCTTTAATATAATTCAGCATTTTTTTTAAAGGTTATATAGTAATTTCTATTAAGTTAAGATGTCCTTATTTATATAGCTATAAGTTTATATAAATAAAATATATAAAAAATAAAAAGTAACTTATAAGCCTTTTTTAATAAGCTAAGCCTTTTAATAAGCTTAATAAATATATTAAAGAGCAAATATTACTGTTAGTCTAGCTGGTATTATATATAATAAAAAGGGGTGATAGAAAAGGGTCTAATTTAGCTTATCTATAAAGGTTTTAAGCTAGCTTAAAAGGTTAGAAAAGGTAGGAAAAGTAGTGTTATTATTAGCCTACTTTTCCCCCTAAGTATAGCTTTATATTTATAGAAATATACTTAATAAAAGCGCTACTCTTACTCTTATTAATTTACTTAGGCTATACTAAGGTTCTCTTATAAGAGAGTAATTCTAATACTTATAAATTCTCTTTTTTTTAAAAAAAAAAAAAATTGCTTAAAAAGTAGCTTAAAAAATAAATAAAATTTAAAGTATTTACTTTTATATAAAGGCCTTTAATTAATTAGCTTTATATTAAACTAATTTTAAGCTACTTTAACTATAAAAAAATATTATATATATATATAACCCCCTTAATTCTACTTATTAAGCTACTTTTCTTTTAATTTATTCTTTTATTTATATTTTAGCTTTATTTATATTAATAAAGCCTTTAAAAGCCTTATTTAGTATTACTTTTATTATTAAATCTATAATATTATTTTCTTTATTAATTTAGTAGATTTTTATAATTTCTTACTACTTATATAACTACTAAAGAGCTATAATATTAATTATAAGCCTCTTTTTCTTTATTATTCCTAACTTTATAAGGTATTTATATAATAAAAAAGAATTTATATAAATAATTATTAGTATTTATAAAATTTATAACTTCTTAGTAATTATATTTAATATAGTGCCTACTATATAAATAATATTAGCGCCTTATACTATTCTATATAGCTTTAATATAAAGGCACTTTTTATAACTTTTTTACTTTTTATTAAGCTATATATAATAATATTACTATAAAGCTTAAATTTAATATTAATACTATTCTTTTTCTTACTACTAAGGATTATTATAAAGCTAATTTATAAGCTTAAGTCTTTATTATTTATAAAAAAACTATTAATAAAAATATATAAAGCTACTAATTAAAGCTTAAGTAAAATATATTAAATTCCTTATTTAGAATTATTAATTTACTATTAAATTCTTTTATTAAGCTTATTTATATTAGTTTAGTTAAGGTCTTAAACTTATACTATAACTAAAAGGTTAAAAGTAGCTTTAGGTTAGTAAATTATTAAAATATATACTTTATAAGCTTATTACCTTATATATTCTACCTTTATACTTAGCTTATTAGTTTTAATTATTATAAGCTTATTACTTTAGCCTTTTTATTTAACTTTTATACTTTTATTTTTATATTATAAAAGAATATAACTATTAAAGATAAAGGGTTTTTTAAATATTAGCCTTTACTTTAGTTTTATAGTAAATTTAATATTTTTTAACTTAGCTTTTTCTTTCTTAAAAAATATAGTATTACTAAAGCTAAGGGTATTATTAGTTTATATTTTAATAATACTAAAATCTAGGTTTTTATTTAAAGTAATTAATAAATATAGGTTATAGCTTAAGATTATTATTATAAGCTTTTCTTAATAATACTTTATATAGATTACTTACTAATAAGTGCCTACCTTAGCTATTTTATAAAGTAGCTTAATTACTTTTATAATTATATTAATAAGGTATAAATAAGTAATTTATTAAAGTAACCTTATAATAATTAGCTTATTAAGTATAGTTTAAGACTATATATAAGCTTATATAATATCTTAAATTTATAAGAAAATGTTTTCTTTTATTAATAATAGTACTAATACTATAATAAGTTATTAGCTAGCTTATTAAATTATTAGTAATTATATAAGAATTATCTTTTTCTCTATTACTATACCCTTAAATTACTAGCCTTAATTTTTTATAAAGCTTATTAATACCTTTTTCTTTTACCTTTTAAATTATATAAGAGTTAAAAAGGTAGTAATTTCTATATTTTTTTAGGTTAAAAATAATAAATTTAAAGACTTTATAAAATAATAAAGTATTAACCTTTTTTTTATTAAACTTAATAAAAAGCTTACTTTTATTAGTTATTTTGCTTTCCTTTTTAAGGTTTATTATAAGCTAAAAATTATTCTTTTTCTTAGTAATTAAAAAAGTAAAATCCTTAGTATTATTCCTATAGTTATTACTAATATATATAATAGCTATTATTTTTTTATATTTATTTCTTAGTACCTTTCTTTTTTCTTTCTTTTATATATCTCTCTTTTTTAAGTTTTACTATAATAGTATTTTAAAGTTAGTAAGTAAAAGGTATAAAATATACTTAATACCTTTTTATTTTATTAACTATATTTATAGTAAATTAATATAAGAGATATCTTTATAATATCCCTTATCTTTTTAGTTTATAACTTTTTAATTTATAGTATTATTTACTATAAGCTTTTTATACCTTTCTTAAGAAATAATATAAATATATTAAAGATAATAATTTCTTATAATATTAATTACTATAAGCGCTTAAAAGGTATTTTAAAGCTACCCTTTACTTATAGTAATTATTACTATAAGAACCTTTTAATAATATTATTCTTTTATAATAGTAATTACTATAGGTATATAAAAGGCACCTTTAAGCTACCTTTTACTTATAATAATTATTACTATAAAGACCTTAGTAATAAATATATTTATTATCTCCTTAATATTATCTTTTAAAATCTTTAATATAGTAATTATTACTATAGAAACCTTTTTTAATTATTCCCTTTCTTTTTTTATAAATAATATTATTATAATTTCTTTAACTTATATTAAAAGTAATTTTATTCTTTTATAAAGTTTCTTTTCTTTTTTATTTACTTTCTTCTCTTTTTTATTTACCTTTACCTTTTCTTTATTCTCCTTCTCCTTTAATATATTAATAATTTTATTATTATTAATTAGTTTTATTATATAAAGCTTTATAACTATACTTTAAAAGTTTATAAAGCTATTAAGTATTATTATAATATAAGTCTTATTATTTATAGCTAAGAACTTATAAAGACTATACTAACTACCTTTCTTATACTATATTCTTAAATTAAATTATAATAGTAGCTTATAAATTAAGAAAGTATTTAGCCTATTTCTTATATATAATATATTATAAAGTTACTACTTTATAAGGTATTTATAAGCTTTATTAATAGCTTTATAAAGAATTATAGCTCTTTAGGTTATTAAAAAGCTTAAAGCTAATTCTATTATTATTTATAAATACATTTTAAATACTAATAGGGTTAGTATAAAACTATTAGGTTTAATAAAGTTATTAATAGCTTTAATAGCTATTTATAACCTTTAGCTTAGTATAAAAAGGTTACTAAACTTAGCTTTAATAATATTATATACCCTTCTTAATAAGGTATAATAGTATTTAACCTTCTTTATACTATTATAGGCTTTAATAAGAACTTTACTTATATTAATAATTATTAACTATACTAAGTAGTAAAATTCTATAAAAGTAAATACCTTTTTAGTATTATAAATTATTTAGTTTAAAGGCCTAAAATATATATTAATTTTATATTCTTTTAGGGCATTTTAAATATTATATACCTTTTTCTTCTTTAAATTAAGGAAATATATAGCTTAAAATAAAGTTATAATATTAATAATATATAGAATAGGTTTATTATTAATTTAAAGAATATTAATAATAACTTTATAGTTAAATTTATAGTTCTCTTTTAATATAAATTTAAACTTCCTAAAGGATTTACTATAAAGTTAATATTAATAGCATTTATAGGTTAGCTTTTTAATAATTTTTATAGTTATATCTTTATTAGCTTATTATAGTAATTAGCTTAATTATATAATAAAAGAGTAACTAAAATAGTAATAAAGCTAATAGATTTTTTATTTTAAAAGGTAGAAAACCTTAGCTTTATTAGCTTTTAAAGTCTACTAAAGGTGTCCTTATTTATAAATAATTAAGACTTTTATTAATCCTTAAATTAATATATTTTTAATATTATTAAGCTTTACTTTTATTCTATTTATATTTATAATATAATATAAAAATAGTATTAATAAGCTAAGAATATAAAAATTAATAGTGCTAAAGACTATTAGCACTTAAAGAATACCTTAGGATTTTATTAATTCTATACTAAAGTTAATAGTATATTAATTTATAGCTTTAATCTTTAAATAAAGTATTAACTTTATTAATACCTTTACTTAGTTAAAACTAATAGTTAAAATACTTATAGTATTAGTATTAAATATAATTCCTTAAAATACCTTATTATTATATCTTTTTTTTAATATAAAGCACTAAGGGTTAGAGTTATTAATATAATTATAAGGGTTATCTTTTAATAAAATATATTTAAAAGTATTATTCTTAAGTATTTTTAAAAGTTAAAATCCTTTAAAAGTTAAGGTTTATAATATATATATTAGTAGCTTTAAAGCTAGGTTTATATTTATAATAAGGGTTATAATAAAAAATTATATAAAGGTTAGCTTTAAAAGGTTTTATTACTTTTTTTTTATAGTAAAAAAGATATTAATAGCTTATTAAGCTAAGTAGTCTTTTTTATTATTTTCTTTTAGTTCTTTATTACTTTATTTCTTTAAAATACCTTTAAAAGCTTATAAAAAGGTATTATAGCTACCTTTTATAAGTAGTATCTTATAGTTAATACTTTCTTACTACTTTTTCTTTACCTTTTATTACTTATACTTAAGGTAATTAGTTAATTAATAGCTTTATTTATTATAAATAAAGTATTTATAAGGAAAATATAACTTTCTTTACTTTTATATAGAAAAATAGGATTTATTTACTTAGCTATAGTAATAGTTTATAAAGTAAGCTTTATTATAATTACTTAAATTACTTATTTTTATAATTTATTACTATAAGTTAATAGTTTTATTAACTTTTAAATATTTTCTAAGGTCTTTAAGCACTTTTTTAAAGATTAATATATAAAGGAAAATTATTAATTTATACTTAAGAATGCTATTAATAACTATAATTAATTAACTTTAAAGCTTTATATTAACTATATTTAGTAAAAAAAAGCTATAATAGATTTTCTTAAGTTTAATAATAAAAAGCTTAAAGTACTATAACTTAATTTTATTAAAGTTATTAATAATAATTTTACTAAAAGTAAGTTTATTTTATTTAATTTAATAAAATTACTAATTACTTTTTATTTTAAAGTAATTCTTTATATAAGTTATAAGTTTATAAAATAGTAGAAATTTACTTAAAAGTATATTAAGGTAAAAGGTAAAGGTATTTTCTATAAATAGTATTAAGAAAGCTTAAGGCTAAACCTTTTATAAAATATTACTTCTTATATATATATTAGTAAAGATATTAACCTTTAAAGTAATAAAGTTATATATTTTATTACTATATTTATTTTTTTTAATATATTCTTTAGTAAAGTCTTTTAAAATTTAATAAATTTACTTATTTATAAGGTTATTAAAAGTAGGTATTTATAAGTTTTTTTATAGGTTTTATTTTTTTTATTAGCTATTAAAGTACTAACTTTACTAGCTTTTAATAGATTTTAGCTATTTTTTAGGTTATTTAGAATAATATACTTAACTTTATAATTTAAAAAGTCTTTAAAAGCTTTTTTTTAGCAAAAAGAAAGCTAAAGAAACTCTTTTAGCTTATAAAATATAAAAAAAAAGCTTTTATATATATTATATAGCTATATAAGGTTCTTATATATTTTATAAGCTAATAAAAGGGTTTTATATACTTTACTCTTTTAAAGAGGGATTTTATATACTTTATATAAAGGAAAATAGTAAGTTAAGAAATCTTTAGTTAATTTTTTTATTAATAAGCTTTTTTAACTTAAAAAGGGACTTAATAACCTTAGCTTATATATCTTTATTAAGCTTAACTTCTTAGTTTTAAAGAATATCTCTTAAAGCTTTTTAAATTAAAATATTAATTTTTTTTAAGTTAAAGAATTCTTAGTTTTTAAAATCCTTTTAAAAGTTATAAATTATTTACTTAAGGCTTTAGTTTTTATTATAATATAGCTAAATATAGTATATAAATATATTATTAAACTTAATAAAAAAAGTAATATAAAGATTAATTAAGTTATTTTAAATATACTTTTAGTTAAGTAAAATTATATTATCAAAGCTTTTAATAATACTAAGTATAATATTAAAATATAAGTATTTTAATCTTACTATTAAGCTAAAATTAAGGTTTTTTTAGTCTTACTCTTATAATATCCTTTAAAAAAGGTTTTTCTCTTATAATTATATTATAATATTATATTTATTAATTAGCTTAATTAAAAGAAAAACTTAGTTTTTTACTTTAAGGGCTAAAAGGTAAGAAATTAAGGATTTTTATTATAATAAATAATAAAAATAAAGGTTTTTTTATATAATAATTAGTAGTAGTATTTAAGTTTATAAAAGTTATTATTATAAAAAGGGTCTTTTTCTTTTATTAATAAAAAATAATTATATAAATAAAACCTAACCTTAAAAGGTCTTTTAAAAAGTATAAAAATTCTTTATTTATAGTATAGTAGTAGAATTTAACTTTATAAAAGGTTTTTTAAAAGCTATCTCTTTAAATAACCTTATAAATCTATAGTTTTATAACTACTAATTAATATTAGTTTAGCTAATATTATATATAATAAAAAAAAGTAATAAAAAAGAGTTTAATTTAGCTTATTTATAAAGGTTTTAAGCTAGCTTAAAAGGTTAAAAAAGATAGGAAAAGTAGTGTTATTATTAGCTTACTTTTCCTCTTAAGTATAGCTTTATATTTATAGAGATATACCTAATAAGAGCGCTCCTTTCGCTCCTATTAATCTGCCTAAGCTATACTAAGGTTCTCCTATAAGGGGGCAATTCTAACAATTACCTTTTATAGCTATCTATTTATTAGAAATAAGGGGTTTACAGAGGCTTTTGCCCTCTAGGATACTAAGGTAGTGAGGCTTAGTAAGCTAGAAGCTAGAAGGTCTTTATAGCGCTGCAGCTAAAGCTATAGGCCTTATTACTAATATTAGAAGCTTAATACATAACTTTTAGTATATAAAATATACTAAATTTTAGCTTATAGAAAGTAATAGAATTTTCTTAGATTTTTATCTAATTATTTAATATTATAGGTAGTAGGCTTAGATTAATAGTCTATATAGTTAGTAGGTAGCTAATAAGGGGGAATGTTTTCTTCTTTATATACCTTTTAAGCCTATTAAAGGCTTAGCCCTATAAAAAGGGGCTTATAAGCTATTTTTTATTTTTTATAAAATTTATTTATATAGGAAAATAAAAAAATAAACTTATAGCTATATAAATAAGCTACTAATATACTCTTTAAATATTAACTTAGTAAAAATTAATATATAACTTTAAAAATTAAAACAATTAACTAATTATATAAAAAAATTCCCTTTATTTTAGTAATAAAAATACTAGTTATAAATTCTTTTATAACCCTTTAGTTATTATATAAATTAGCTATAAAGTGCACCCTAAGGTAGCTTACTATATAGCTTTTAGGGTAAGAAGCTTAAATCTTTAAGCTAAATTTTAATTACTTATTTAGTTACTATAAAAATTAAATCTAAAGTCTTACTAAGCCTAATAGACTATTAGGTTCTTAATTAAGAATATACTAATTACTATAAGGTATAATTAAAAGAGAAAAGGTAAGAAAAGTAAGGCACTTATAGCTATAAGCTATAATAGAAGAATTAATTCTATAGGCGCTATGTGTAGTATAAAGCTGCTTATAGCGCTAGTAATAGCTAAGAAAAGCCCCCTAAGGGTCCCTATAAGGGTCCCTATAAGGCAGGGGCTAAGGGTTACTATAAGGCCTATTAAGAGGCCTAATAGATAAGGAAGTCCCCTGAAAATAGCTGTTATTTTCAACACTATTAACTATATTAACTATTTATTTAAGCTTATTACTTATAATATTAAATAAATAAATAGAAATCCAAAAATATTTTACTACCTTTTATAAGCTAAAATTTAGTATATTTTATATACTAAAAATATATATTAAGCTCTTAATATTAACAATAAGGCTTATAGCTTTTACTATAATATTATAAAACCCTTCTAACCTTTAGCTTTTTAAGCCTTACTACCTTAGGTTCTTAGTACTTTAAAAAGTATAAGTCTTTATAAACTACTTATTTTTGATAAATTATAAGCTTAAAAGTAAGTTTTTAATTTTTAAAGAATTTACCACATTTTATGAAGTATTTACAAAATTCTTTAAAAATTTATATTATTCTTTTATTAGATAAAAGACTTAAAAAATTAGAAGCTTTTATTTATTTCAGAAAAAATGGATTAAATTTATTAAAAAAGTCTCCTTTTTTATAAAATAAAGATATATATAATATAAAAGAACTTCTACTTTTATAAAAACTAAAATCTATAAAATAAAAAGCTTTCTCTTTTATAATAAAGAAAAGAAAAAAGACTTTTCTTTTATAAAAAAGAAAGAAATTATAGTATATGTTCATGTTTTATAAAAAAGAAAATAAAGGTTTTCCTTTTTATAAAAAAAGAACTATTAGTCTAGTAGGTATTACGTGTAATAAAATAGGGCGATAGAAAAGGTCTAATTAGGCTTATCTCTATAAAGGTTCTAAGCTAGCTTAAAAGGTTAGAAAAGGTAGAAAAAGTAGTGTTATTATTAACCTACTTTTCCGCTTAAGTGCAGCCTTATATCTATAAAAATACACCTAATAAGAGCGCTGCTTTTACTCCTATTACTCCACTTAGACTGCACTAAGGTTTTTTTATAAGGGAGTAATTCCAACAAGAACCTTATAAAAGCTTTTATTATATGCTAGAACTAGCTAACGTAGGTGCTTATGCCACCTATGCTAAAAGATCTTCTATAGCCTTAGTTATAAGCTAAAGTTATATAAGCTCTTATAAGGCATTTTAGTATATAATAGATGCTAGGGGCCCTATAAGCTAGCAGTTCTATATTAGCCTAATTTAGCTTAGCTTTTTATCTTAATATACTAAATTAAAGGGGATCTTTTAAGTTAGTTTAATACAGATATCTTAGTAAGAGAATTATAAAACTAATTATATAAATATATTAGCTTAGTATTAAGCACTAAAAATCCCTAGCTTATAGGTAGCTTTATATAAAAGTCTTTATTAAGGTATATAGAAAAGCTATATAGTTAAGACTTATATTATAAACCTTAGCGTAACTACTATTAGTTATTATATACTAAAACTAGCTAATATAGGTGCTTATACTACCTATGCTAAAAGACATTCTATAGCCTCAGTTGTAAGCTGTAGTTGTTTAAGCCCTTATAAGGTATTCTAGCACGTAATAGCTTTCCTTTTATAATTAACCTATAAAATTTCCTTTTTTTAAGTAAAAAACTTATAAATTTAAGATATTAATAAGTGAATTCTATAGATTTCTAAGTTTATAAAGCTTTTCTTATAAATTTAAGACCTTAAGCTAAAAGCTAAGAGTAAGCCTAGGTTAATTTTTTAAATTAGTGAAGTACTAATTAAGACAATAGTATCTTTAATATTTTATGAAAATTAAAAAGTGAAGCTATATCTATAGCTTATAACTTACCCTGTGGCGCAGTAGTTACGCGTTATGGAAAACCGAAACACTTCTCTTATATAAGTAAAGTAAAGAGGTTATAGTTTAATTCCTATATAAGGCATAGATCTTTTCTATATAGTAAGTAAGTAGGGACTAACTTAGAATATAGACTTAATAGAATCTAGACCCTAATTAGCTAATTGAGTTAAGTAGGGGTATGTTAGTTAATTAATACTTAGTAAGTAAGAGAAGTAAGGTTAAGCCTTTTACTATCCTTTTTTACTAAGTAATATAGATTAGCTACTTTTATATTATAAATAAGTAAGCTAGCTCTTAGCAATTAAGTTATATAGCTAGCTATAGCTATAATATACTAGGATTAAGGTTAATTTTTAAGGTTGCTAAGTAAAGTATAGAGAATAACTATAAAAAGGAAGCAATATAACGTAGTATATTATATATTAATTAGCTATAGTTAAAAATAGGTCTATAAGTAGTTATACTATATACAAACTAGCTAGCTTTTAATTTTATAAGGTAACTACTAACTAGTAAGCAATTACTAGCTTAGTAACTTAATAAGATTTCTCTTAGCTTATAGAAAGTAAGAAACCAAAGGTTCTAAATACAGCTAAGCATAAATTGCTAAGGTTAGCTAGTGTATTAACAAGTAAATAGCTAATAACTTAGTAAATAACCCTATACTTATAAACTAACTACTAAAAGACCATAAGTTTACTAAAAGTGTAAGCTAAAATAAGACTATTAATTCATTAAATTCCTATAATAATTTAGTTATTAAATGATTTAATAAGAGGGTTTATAGCTTTCTAAATTCTTTTATTAAGTAATGTACTTTTTAATTGCTTAGGCTTTCTTTTATAAGCTAAATAAGGTTAAAATAGACTTAATTACAATAAGGACTTTTTATAAAATGTTTATAAATTACCTAAGGTAAACTAATGCTTTAAAGAATACAAAATCCTTTATAAATATAATAGCTAAGTAAAAGTAGCATAGTATTTTATATATTAACTAAAGCTTAATTTTTTTAAGCTTTTAAATAAATATATACTAGGGCTTTTATATACTAAATAGTTAACTAAGCGTAGGTGTTTAGGCGTTGTTACGCTCTAGTTACTTTATAAGGTGTGCACACCTCACATAGAGCTAGTAGTGGTTAATCACCCTAGTGTGCAATTAGCAGTATAAGTGTTTATTAATCTGAGACCTAAAACTCTAATTAATATATATCCTTTAGGCAGAAGATCTTCTATTCTACTACTTATATTTAGCTTATTAAGCAAGCTATAGAAGCGTGGCTTCCTGCTTTATATCTTTAAAATAAGGCTGTTTTATAGACTTTAATATAATTAGTTAATGAAATTAGAACACTCTTTAGTAACTCGTTAATAAGATTTTAATATATTATAATATATTATAGGTCGTTAACGTGGTGTTATAAGACTTAGTATACACAGAGGGGGGGGGGATTGTTGCAGCTAACCACCGTAGGCAAAAGCTCGCCGCAGGCAAAAGCTTACTATAGGTAGAAGCCTACTATAGATAAAAAAAGGGCTTTTTATATATATTTTACAATAAGTATATTAAGGTATAGATTTCTATTAATCTAAAGCAGTTCTAACGCTTTGCTTTCCTCTCTAATGCTAATAAAGTCAGGTAGCTAGACGGTCTAGTATATATTATAAGTATTTTAGAAATAGTTTAAGTAAGCCTTTAGGGGCCCATAAAGAGCTCTCAGAGGGCCTATTTAGGATATACGCTCTTAGCTTAAATATATTACACTCTATATATATTAAAAAGTATAGTGTGCACCTTATAAGTTCTTAGTTTATCTTGCCTTAGTATTTAGCTTTATATTTTAGGAATGTTGCCTTTAATACCTACTATTCCTTCGTGCTTAGAAGGCTACGCCTACGTACGCCCTACTTTTTATAAGCGCTTATTAGACAGATTTAGGCTACTTTTTAATACTTACTTTCTTATTATTTTTACAAAGTATATTATATAAAGCTTTATAGTATAGTATATTCTTTATTATATACATTAGTCTATATGTAATATTCCTCTTATATAGCATTTTCATTAAACAGATAAGTGGGTTAGCACGGGATTATAGCCTTCTGAGCAACAAGGGGATACATATTTTATATATAAATAGTGTGCGTTTGTAAATAGCAATTACATTGCTCTATATATGAAATGCCACATTCAAAAACTACTACCCCGTGCACCTCTCCGTTGCCGGTAGCCATTTCAGACCCAAACCCTCGAAGACACGTTTCTCAGCCGTTTCAATATCTGGTGCAGCGTCGTAGTCGGTTCTGTCCAATGCCATGTTTTCCCTCACGGCACAGGATCCCTCAAAGTCAATCCATTCTCCATCAGAACGTCTTCGTATGCCACTGCTGTCGAACTTGAGTCCTTTTTGGTGTTTGCAATATTGACGCAGATCTCTTTGAAATGTATTGCCACCACTCCAACCTATCAAGGCGCACCCAACTGTTTTCCACGGACTGACTATGATGTCCACTCTCCGATGCAGTGTAGCTGTAGAATGCTGCTTGTTCTGCCATACAACCATGGCTTTATCCAGGGTATCAAAGCCGGAACCACGGCCTGAAACTTGGCCCCGCCAGGCAAGTGGCTGTTGTCCACGCTCGCTATTCTTGGTCCACAAACTCAAGGTGTGAGTGATGAGGCCGGCCGATTCAAGGCTACGCACAAGTTTTTCCACCATGTCCAGCGTTTTTGCCTCTTCACGATGGCTGAGCACGACGTCCACGTCGCCGTTATCCTTCTTCCCACGTCGGTAACCTCCTACGATAACCATCTCAAATTCGGGATCGATTCTGCGAGCGTGGACAAGGATTAGCTTTCCAATATCCTCAACTTCCTCTCGAGGTATTGTCCTTTTGAATTCATCGTAATATTTCAAACCGATTTGTTGGACACGACTAAGCGAATGCCATCCATTTTCTGCGACATCGTTCAAGTCGCGCCATCCTAAATCAAGAACAGTGATCAGCAATCGTGGAGACGCGGAGGAGAACCAAGGAAATGAACGAAATATTGTACCCTTGTTATAAAAGTCCCTCGCTGTTATATCACCAACTCCCCATATACCGTAGAATAAATGTAGTATGGACAGTTTTGCGTCTGAAGCCGCAAGAATCGTTTCCGCTGTGTGCCCATCTTTAAGCCACTGCTGATAGAGCTCGACAATCTTCATACCACATCCTGGCAGCAGCTCTATTTCTATAAGACGATATTAACAACAATTTCCGTGCTGGTCATGCAGATGTGTCATTTACTTGTGTGATTCTTGCAATGACTTACCCGTGGGGTTTTGGATAGTATATGGATATGCAGAAAGCGTCGCAATAGAGGTTGAGTATGCTCGGACACCGATCTTATCCCCCTGCAGAAGACGAAAAGTACGAATCCGTTGTAATTCCTCAATGAATTGCTGATTGGGGGGATACATCGGTGTCGATCGTTGGCATGAATATGGAGTCCGGAGACAGTCAGGTATTCCTTTAATGACTGTCGCGTCTTCGTGCTCGGATGTTGTCCTTTGAAGCAAGGGAGGGATACTGCAGAAGGGGGCACCGTCCCTCGCACCCCGCCGTGTCGAGTGGTTCGAAAGGTTGATCGAGGAACTCAAGCATTTGTCTTCACCGATACGTTGAAGCAGTTTGGAAGTTGACTGTCTTTGATCAGTTGACTCCTCGTGCCGAGAACTGTCGGTTTTCCTCAGCTTAGTGCCCCGTAACAATAGGTACTCGTCATAGGGAAGCACCCTCTGTCGAGCGAGACAGTCTGTGAGCCATAAAAGCTTTACGACTCGTATGAGGTCGTGGGTATCATTTCTCGCGCTGGCCTTTTCATCACCACCAGTCTTCTCTCGCGATGGGTCCGCGGTATTTCCAATTCCCTGTATCCCTTCGCCGTGACTTGTCTCATCTAGACCGCTTCCTTGATCTGAGGGTCGAATATCTAGTTTTTGTCGTCGTAGCTCAAACTCTGCACGCTTGCTACTTGCTATCTTACCAACAACAATATCAGCTTTATTGATGTCGTCTTCTAAGCAAGGTAACGAATTCCGTAGCTGAGAGTACTCTTCGACTTCAAGATGCGTGGTGAGCAGGTACATGCGAGGAAATTGTAAAGCCGTAGCCATATCTAGACCTGAGCTGTATTGCGATCCAGAACGAGCATCAAAAGTCGTCGACGCGAGCAGTGGTCAGACACTGGTCAACATACCAAGAGT
The DNA here is from genome assembly GCA_018360135.1 of Claviceps sorghi. Classification (NCBI taxonomy): domain Eukaryota; kingdom Fungi; phylum Ascomycota; class Sordariomycetes; order Hypocreales; family Clavicipitaceae; genus Claviceps; species Claviceps sorghi. The sequence goes on along the minus strand of SRPV01000021.1, from coordinate 36,625 downwards.
TGGGTAGTTGTGGTTCACCACTGTGGCGCATGTCTACGTTATGCCTTACGTAGGGATGTACCTGCGACCATTATTAATACGTACGGCAGTCCAATCAGCGACGCAAAAACGCTATGCTCTCTTTATCTCATGGCGGACGAGAGTGGTTATCAAGACATTTTCTGCACCTTGGAGATGTGCGGACCTTTCAAAATGACCAAAGAAGCTGTCGTGTATTACTTGTGCGGCAGAACTTGGTAGTCCTGTTTGCAGAGCGGTGTTCTGCACACCTTTACTACGAGCTTGACACGAGTATCCGTCGCTTTATCAGTGTTGGAAAAAAAAGAAAAAAGAAAAGAAAAAAAAGAAAAAAGAGAGGCTTCCATAGAGATCAGAGTCAGCATTCGCAGATAGGTAGCAATCAATACAGAGTAGCGGCCAGTTCAAATGTCCTCGAACTCTACGTCCTCGTCCTCGTCCTCGTCCTCGTTCTCCCCCTCATCGGCTTGATCATCACTACTAGGGACATCTCTTCTCATATTTGGTTCGACTTTGACCCTCTTTGGAGCTCTTTCTTCTGCGGCTTGTCTTTGGTCGACAGACTCATTTGCATTTTCCTGCGTCAAGGCTTTTGTGCTCAAACTGTCTAAGCCTGGCAAGTGGCTGGTAGCTGGTACGTCTTCAAATTCAGCTTCGTCAATGTCTTCCTCTTCTGAACCGATCTCTTCATCATTTCCATTCGGCATTGACTTCGCCATCTCTGCCGCCCTTTCGGCCTTCAGCCGCTCGAAAATATCGTCTATTTGCGCTGACGTTGTTGTATCAACAAGTTTGCTCTTTGAGAGATCTTGATCATCACTGCTCCGATTCAGAGTGATTGTGCTGTCCCCAATTGCTGAAGAGAAGGAGTCTCCAGTCACTGTGCTGTTCGACATCCATGACGGCAAGGCATTTTGCTGTGCTATCCTCTCCTTTCGATTTCTTTCAGCCTCTCTGTCAGCCGCTGAAGGGCCGTCCGAAGTAGATATATTCACAGCGATGGACTGCGGTCCCGTGTTAGTAAGGCCCTTGACGGCCATGGGTCGATTTGTACTACTATCCACGGGAATAGTTGCTGCTCGTTGATGCGTGGCGTCTCGCTCCACTGGACGAGCTTTGGCAAAGGCACGTTCGAAATCACATTCGGGAATGTGGACGGCATCAATCCTAGGTAAAAGTTCGCTGATGAATTTGAATTGGTCATTGAGACGCGTTGACTGTTCATGGCCCGTTGAAGTTCGATCAGCTTCAGGGGTGAGCGTGTGGTGACAGCGGTGACATATGAACCCGTGGGGACCGACGCTGTCGAGAACTTCCATGGCTGTCCACTCTGCCTTGCAGAATGTGCAAAAGTATTCTTTCTTCTCATTCGCTGGTACTGGGGCGCCTTGAACCTCTTTATCGATCGTATACACACGCCATTTGATCGCATCAATCGTCTGCCGGTAATTGATATAGTACCACGTACGATTGCTTGGGCGCGGATTTCCTTCGCGCAGCTCTGGCCTGGTGTGACTGGTTCTGTCAGATTTATTGAAGCTGCGGGTGGTAGAGCATTTATTGGCAAGTTCAATACGTACACAGTCAAGAAACGATCCTCTCGCAATTTGCCACAAATTTTGTGAAGATCTTTCGTGTTTATGGCCATCAGATAAGCTAGATCATCATCTCGGAGGCTATACATGGCATGTTACCTGTGGTTAGCGAACCAAGCCTTTCGAGTGATATCGATGGAATGAGCAGTGCATACGCTTCGTGCAGAATAAGCGCGTCCATTACGAGTATGTCGCGAGTCTGGTAAAACGCACGCATTACGGACTTGATCAGATTGACAGCTAGGTCCATTTTAACGAGTGATGATGCCTGCCCCAGTCCCAAGTTTTGGCGGCTGCAAGTCAATAGCCCAACGGCAATTGAAGGGTGTTCGCGACGACACTGCCTTATGTGGCGAGTAGGTTTGCTGCTGGACTCGGACTTTCCAGGCCGGTCTCAAACAAGGTGGCAGCGCATCGAGATACATATGCATATGGCCTGTAGAACAGACATGAGCGTGTGATAAACAAAGCCTCATGCGAGGATTGCAACCGGAAAACGAGCTGCCAACACAATCTTCTGCGTGGTTCACCACGAGCGAAGCCCGTGTGCGACCGGTTTCTGATTGCCTGTGCGGAACAATAAAATGAGATTTTAGATGGACGAATTGCTTGAAAATCTTTCATCGCAATCGCGGTTGACGATACGTATCCCCTTGATGCTGAGAAGGCTACATTTACGTACTGACCCACTTAGTCATCTCATAAGATCATTAGTAAAATATACGTCCATATTATACATTTGGCTATAAAACGCTATATTATATATCTTAGAGTAGAATGCTTTAGAGATATACCTTAATATTACAAAATTTAAGCTAATTATATTTAAAAGAAAAGCGAGGGCTACCTACGTATAACCTTCTTCGCACTAAGAGAACAACTACTATTAGTGAGTTAGGGCAAATTAGTTAGGAGACCGATATAGCTGTAGCGTGGGATGCAGTTATAAATTATTATAAATAAGGGGTTTACAGAGGCTTTTGCCCTCTAAGATACTAAGGTAGTGAGGCTTAGTAAGCTAAAAGCTAAAAGGTCTCTATAGCGCTATAGCTAAAGCTATAGGCCTTATTACTAATATTAAAAGCTTAATATATAACTTTTAGCATATAAAATACGCTAAATTTTAGCTTATAAAAGGCAGTAGAATTTTCTTAGATTTTTATTTAATTATTTAATATTATAAATAGTAGGCTTAAATTAATAGTTTATATAATTAGTAAGTAGCTAATAAAAGGGAATATCTTCTTTTTTATATACCTTTTAAGCTTATTAAAGGCTTAGCTTTATAAAAAGAGGCTTATAAGCTACTTTTTATTTTTTATAAAATTTATTTATATAAGAAAATAAAAAAATAAATATATAGCTATATAAATAAGCTATTAATATACTCTTTAAATATTAACTTAGTAAAAATTAGTATATAACTTTAAGAATTAAAAAAATTAACTAATTATATAAAAAAATTCCCCTTATTTTAGTAATAAAAATGCTAATTATAAATTCTTTTATAACCCTTTAGTTATTATATAAATTAGCTATAAAGTATACTTTAAGGTAGCTTATTATATAGCTTTTAAGGTAAGAAGCTTAAATCTTTAAGCTAAATTTTAATAACTTACTTAATTATTATAAAAATTAATTCTAAAGTTTTACTAAGCTTAATAAACTATTAGGTTTTTAATTAAGTATATACTAATTACTCTAAGGTATAATTAAAAGAGAAAAGGTAAGAAAAATAAGGTATTTATAGCTATAAGCTATAATAAAAGAATTAATTCTATAGGCGCTATATATAGCTTAAAGCTGCTTATAGCACTAATAATAGCTAAGAAAAGCCCCTTAAAAGTCCCTATAAGGGTCTCTATAAGGCAGGGGCTAAGAGTTACTATAAAGCTTATTAAGAGCCTTAATTAATAAGAAAGTCCCCTAAAAATAGCTATTATTTTTAACACCCCTTTTAAAGAGATATTTTAAAGGCTAAAAGGGAAAGAAAAGAAATACTAAATTTAAAGAAAATCTATATAAATCTAAATAAAATTATAAAAGAAAAAAGATAATAGATTTAAAAAGCCTAAAAGTAAGGCTTTTTAAAAAAGTTAAAAAAGTACTATAGTTATATATAGTAAAATTAAGGAATTTATTATTAAAGTTAAAAATCTATTTTTAGCTTATTTTAGTAATTATTTTAAATTTTTTAAGTGTTTTTATAGTGGTTTTAATGCCTTTAGCTAAGCGTTAAAGATTTTATAATAAAGGGTTATAGGGGTTAAAGCCTTATAAGCTTTAAGAAAATAGTATATATTAGAATAGCTAAAGGCTTAGTTAAGCTATTAGCTAGCATTTTCTTAGTATTTAAATAAGCAATTTTAGCTAGCTTAGCTAAGACTTACTACTTATTATAGTAGAATTTTAGTAGGGTGTGCTTAGTTTAACTATAAAGGGCTAGATTATAGGCTGTTTTTATAGCGCCTTAGTTATTATAAAAAATCTATATAGGGGGATTTATAGGGGCTTTTAGCTCCTTAAAAATACCCTTTAGCTACTAAAGCTCTCTAAAAGTCTTATAAATTATATTAAACTTAGCTTTTATAGTAAATAAAGCTATAGTACTAGCTTTCTTACTTTTCTAACTTATAAGGCTTTTAGCTAGCTTAAATAGATATATATAGGTAGATTTAGAAAAGCTTTTATTACTAGTAAAATCGCTATTATAGAACCTAACTAAGCTATTATTAGCTTTGCCTTTATTTATAAGGGAATCCTTATAAATTATAGCAAGGTTCTAAGTACTAAAAAGGTATCTTAAAAGGCTTTTTATAGTATTTAAGTATTCTAAATAAGGACTAATAAGGGCTGTTAAAAGCTATTATAGTATAAAGGCAATATTAAGCTTTATAAGAAGCATTAAATATATAATAGTCTTTATAATACTTTAATATTCCTTAATTTCTTTTAGGTTAAGGGACTTAGTAAGCTAAGTTTTTAAGACCCTTAGCTATATAGGAATTCTAACTGCCTTATAATTTTCTAGCTTAAAGTATGCTAAGGCCTTTTAAATATACTATTTTTAGTGTATTTTTAAAGTCTTATTTTTTTAATTATACTAAATTTACACCCTTAGGAAGAATTCTATAGGGCCCCTATATTCTATAGGGTAGGCTTTATATAAAGCCTTTTTAAGCTAATTTATATATTATAAATTTAGCCCTATAAAAAGGCAATTATTAATATAAGTAATAATAAAAGTCTTAGTCTTAGAATTATAGAATATAGCAGGGTTAGATATAAGGGGGCTAAAGCCTAGGCTTTTTAGCACTTTTATTAGCATTTGCTACTACTCTTTAAAGCTTTGCTTTAGGCTATAAAGGGTCTTTCTAAGGATAATTAACTGATTTTTAGAAGCCTTATAACTATCGCTTTTAGCTAATTTAGCTAAGTGTGGATTTTGTTATAGACTAGCCTAGATAGCAACTGCAATTTAGTGTTAATAAAGTTATTATTAACTATAAGGAGAAAAGGAAGGCTCCTATCTATATACTTTATATATATATCTTATATACTTATATAAAAGTAGGGCTTACCCTAAGGGTCCTAAGTAGGTTCTATTTAGCTTTAATAAGGATTTAAGCTATTAGCTTAAATCTATTATATAGCCCTCTTCTCTACCCCTTTTATACTATATAATATACAGCTATATACTCTTAATAGCTAACTATTTATACTATAGTTAACATAATATAATAATAATAAACGTAATATAGGGCGTAAAGTATATAGTTATATTATATAATAGTATTATATAAAATCTAAGAAAAAACAAATAGTTTTAAAATAGAAATATAAGTTACTAAATTAATAGCTATTAATTAGCTTTTATATAACTATTATATAATTAGCCTATATCCCTTACCCTACTATAAATTAATCCTATATTACCTTTTTCTTTAACTTTATACTACCTTTTACCTTACTTATTCTCCTTATTATTTATTTCTCTTTTACTTTATATTTTAAGATCTTTTTATTACTTTTTAAAAAAAACCTTTTTAATCCCTCCCTTTTATACTTACTTATTATTCTTTTATACTTATAAAGTAAGTCTTTTATATATATATTATTAATAGGCTATTAATAATTTTATTATATTTTAAAATATATTTTATAAATAGTCCTTTATATTCCCCTCCCTTTTTTGATTTATACTACTTAATAAGTAAATATAAAATAAAGAGAGACTTAAAAAATAAGTTATATATATTTATTCTACTAATTAACCTTAACTATTAATATTTATTATATTTAATATATACTATTACTAATAGCTATTTCTTATATATTTTAAGCCTATAAAATAGCTACTTATTTTACACTAAAAGAAAATATAAATATAAGTATAACTTATTTTTACTTATAAGAAACCCTATTTATACTACCTTATTTATAAGATAGTTATAGCTATTTAGTAAAAAAAAGCTATTTTAATTCTATATATACTTATTTAATACTTTAATAATAAATATAGAAAAAAAAGCTATTTTTATACTATAGTTTAAGGCTTTTAATAAGAGCTTCTTTAATTTACTAAAAGATACTTAAAAGGCTACTATAGCAGTGCTTTTTTTATAACTTATAGCTAGTTTTACCTTAATAGCTACTTATTTATATACTAATAAACTACTAATTAGCTTTATATAGACCCTACTTATAGTGCTAGCTATACCTATTAATACTTAGATTTTATATACACTTTAGTTTAAGGTTAAGTATATTAATAAATAGATTAATTAAGTATACTATTAAGTTAAGTAAAGTAATTAATATTAATATATTAAGGTCTCTTTATTTACTAGCCTTTTCCTTCTTATTTATTTTAAGCTTACTTAATATTAATATATTAAAGTCTTTCTATTTATTAGCTTTTTTCTCTACTACTATCTTAAATATATTTACTAATATATTATAATCTTTTTGCTTAGCTATAAGTATAGTATAATACTAAGCTAATATATAAAGCTACTATATATAAAGCTATTATATATAAAGCTACTGCTTATTCTTCTTTACCTCCTACTAATAACACACCCTTTTTAATACTATTACTATTACTATTACTATTATTATTCTTATTACCTTTACTTATACTTAACTTATTTTATAGCTAAGAAAAGTCTACCTTACTACTATTACTACTCTCTTTTATATTTTAACTATTATTACTTATACTATTAATACTATCTTAAAAAGCCTTTAGCTTACTACTATTATTATTATTAATATTTAATAATATATTTAAAGAGTAGTAATAAAATAAAATATATTAAATCTTTATAAAGCTATATAAATTAAAGAAAAAAAAAGAAAAAAGGTAAGAAAAGGTTATATTATATATTCTTTTTTATTTTTAAATAAATATTAAGTAAGAGATATATAGTGCTAAAATATATATAAGTTATATTATTTATAAAGTAAAAGTAAGCGCTAAGGTAGTTAAAGTTTTTATTAAATATTATATTAAGTAAAACTAAGGAAGAAAAATTCTATATTATTAGTAAGCTATTATTATATTTAATATCTCTTTATTATAGCTTAAACTAAGTAAAAGTATTAGTATTCTTAATATTCTTAAGTAATTCTTAAGTTAGCTATATATAGCTTATTTATTTAATTAATATATTATAATAGTTACCTTTATCTTTTATATTTTTAGCTATAAAAATAGCCTTAACTTAGTACTTTTTTAATATATTAATACTATTATTTTAAAGCTATATAAGCCTTAAATAGAAGTTATATTATTTTTAGAAAAGAAAGGGGTTATTTATAGTATACTTAATTAAGTTTATATAAAAAATAAAGTAAATACTACTTAAAATATTTAGCTTTATTATAAAAGAGGTAGAAACCTTTAAAATAGTATACTTAGCTATTACTTAGTTAAGCTTCTTATTTAAATAAAGTATATAAATATTATAAAAACTAAGCTATATTTTATTTTTAAGTTAGTAATATTTAGCTAAGTAATATAACCTATTTAAAGACTTTTATTATTACTACTAAGTAAAATTAATTATAGTTTAAGCTAAAGCTATACTTTACTTAAAGTATTTAAGAAACTATACTACTTAGCCCTTAAGTAATATATAGCTTTTTATAAAGCTAATATATACTTAATAAGGTTTATATTAAATCTATAAAGTATTATATAAGCGTTTAAGTTAGTAATAATTAAGGTTTAGTTATTTAATACTAATTAATATATAAAGAGATATATTAGCTAATTTATTTAGAAAAAAGAAACTATAACTCTTAATACTACTTAAATCTCTTAGTTTATATACTTAATACTATTATTTATTTAAAAATAGTAAGATATAAAGAGAAGTCTTTTTATATTAATAAGGTTATATAATATAGCTTAAAAGCTACTTACTTAATTTAAACTATAGTTTAAAATAATTAATACTAAGAAACTATAAAATTACTATTAGTAATTAAAGAACTATTAAGTATATACTTTAGCTATTATACTTAATATTACTTTAAGCTAAATATATTTTAAAAGCCTATTTATAATAACTATAAAAAAGTAAAGTATATCCTTATTAAATATAAAGAGGTTAGTTATAAAATCTACTAATAACTATAATTAATACTTATTTAATACTAAGATAGGCTAAAAAAAGCTTTAATAAAGGTATTAGCTTTTATAAGTATTAAAATAATAATAGTTTTAAATATATTAAGCTATATTTACTAATATACTCTCTTAATAGTAGCTATAATAAAGCGCTTAAAATATTATATTTTTATTAAAGTACCTTAAAAGTAAAGAGTTATAAGTATATTAAATAAGTATAGTAGTAAATAGTTTATATTATAAAGCTTATAAGCAACTTAAAAATAATAAAGTACTATATATATTTAATATATAGTTGCCTATTTATTACTATATTATAGCCTTAGTAAGGAACTTATGCTTACTTAATTATAATACTTTAATTTTTACTTAGTAGCTTAAGTTAGCTTAAACTTCTTAGTCTTAAAGGCTTTAAAAGTAAGTATTAATAAAAAAGGTATAGCCTTAAGGGTTTATAATAAGCTTTAAAGGTGTTTATTTTGCCTTTAATAAAGTGCTAAACTAAGCTAATAATAACTATAATATATATATAATTAATATTAGGATAAGTAATGAATAAGCTACTAAAAGGCTTTTAGATTTATTTTATTTATATTTAAAAAAGATATTTAAGCGCACTATTTAAGAGCTTAAGTAATAGTAAAGGTAGTAGTTAAAAAGAGAGAGTGTTTTTATTTAATATACTTATCTTTTTAATATCTCTCTAAGGCTTATAAAGTATTCTAAATTCTTATAATTAATAAGGATTATAAATAGCTAAAAAACACTATAAAGTTTAGCTAACTATACCTTTAAATAAGAGATTATACTAAGCAGTTCCTTATTATAAATAATATAGTTTTACTAAGAAGCTTTAAGGTATATAAAGTAGTAGGCTATTAAGCGTAAAACTCCTATCTTATTATATTAAAAGAGGTAACTACTAATAGCCTCTTTAAATATATTATACTTAATAATAATATTTAAAGTAAGGTCTTATTAAGCTAAAATAAGGGCTAAAAAAAAGCATTCTTAAGGTATTAAAAAGCTATTTAATATATAAAAGACTATATAAATATAACGCCCTTTTATATAAAATTTAATAAAGGCTTAATAAGGTTTAAAAAGTTAGTAATAAACTCTTAATAAAAGTTTATAAAGCTTAAAAAACTATATACTTTTTAAAGATAAGTAAAGGCCTTTTAGTTTTAAATTACTACTATTTTAGTAAGATTAAGGTATATAGTATACCTTATTTAAATAATAAATCCTAAGTATTTTACTTTTATAACCCTAAAAGTATACTTACTAATATTTAAATATAAGCTTACTTATTATAAGTAAAAGAGAATCTCTTAGGTATATTATATATATTCCTTTTATAAACTACTTATATAAATTAGAATATTATTAAGATAAGCAGTAGTATAAACCCTTAATATATTACTTAAGGCCTTATTAATATAGTATTAAAACGTTATAAAGGCATTAACTAGCTTAAATAAGTATATTAACTACTTAAATAAGCTAAACTATATATAGAAAGCTATTAAGTATTTATCTCCCTTAGTAATATATAAATAATAAAAAGTAATATAAATATTTAGCTTTATAAACTAATAAGCTTTTACTAAAAACTATAAAGTCTTTTTAATAAATAATAAGAGGTATTAATCTTAGTTTATAATCTTATTAAAAGCCTTATAGTTAATATAAAACTACTACTCTTTTTCTACCTTTTTAACTAATAAAATAGGCGTTATTATTAATAAGAATAAAGCTTAAATCTATCCCTTATTTATAAAGTTTATAATTTACTTTTAAATTTTTAAGAGTTAATTATATAATATATTATATAAAAGCGCTTAAGGGAGGTTTAATATACTACTATTTAAGTTATAATATAAATAAATATAATAGTTTACTAAGCCTTTATATAAAGGTAAAATATTAGTATTTTTATATTAAAATAAGTCTTTAAAGTTAGCTAATTTAGTAAGAAGGTATAATAGGTTATTATTTTTTTTAAGAGCTAAGGCGTTTATAATAAAGGTAAGAATAGTATTAATTTCCTATAAGCTTATTACTATAATACTAATTATATTATTAAACTTTAAAATATAGTAAGTAAAGCTAGTATATATAAATTCTATAATTATAATTATAAAGTAAGTTATCTTATATATATTAATAGTATAAATCTATAGATTTTCTTAAGAGTAAACTATAAAAAGGTGCCTTACTATATAAAGAGTAATATTATTATAGGTTATTTATAAGGCTTTAAGTATATAATTATAAAAAAGCTTAAGAATTATATAAGCTACTTTAAAAAAAGACTAACTATTAAAATTAGCTATAAAGTATATAAAGTATATAATATATAAACGCTAAAAGAAGTTAATATACCCTTAATAAGTTACCTTTATAGTAGTAGTTAAAACCTATAAATAAGCTAAGGTAATATATTTTAAGCTAAGGCTTTAAACTATTTTCTTACTTATAATAGTATAACTATTATAACTATTATTTACTTAAGTAGTAATAAACTTTAAACTATTATAAAGAAGAGAAAGAAGAAATAAAGATTTTTTTATTTAATTTTTAATTTCTTTATAAATATTTATACTATTACTTAAAAGAGAGTAATATAAGCTATAGCTACTATTTATTATTTTATTATTAAGACTTATATAGTAAAACTATCTTTTTTTAAGCTAAAATTATTATAATTATTATTTATATCCTTATTAAAAGTTATTATTATATATACTTTTATTTCTTTAGTAAGTAAGTAAATTAAATACTAAAGGTATTCTTTAATATAATAGTTATTACTATTATACTATAAATACTGCTATACTATTTTATACTATTATATAATCTCTTTAAAAACCTAAGTAGCTTAAACTTTTTTAATAAAAGCTATTATCTTAAGTCTCTTTATACCTTTTTTAAAGAATAGCTAGTTTTTATTAAGGCTTAAGAAGTATATAGTATTAACCTTTATTATAGCTATATTACTATTATTATCCTTAGCTATAGTTACTAAGATATAATACTAAATATAAATACGCTCCTTAATATAATAAAAGTTAATATTAAGAGTAATACTATTATAGTAGTTAACTACTACCTTATAATTTAAGTAGGGAATATTATAGCTTATATAATAATTATATATACTTTTATTAAGGGTAGTATAAAGCTTAGCTAGCTTAATAGTATTATCTTAATTAATACCTTTTACTAAAGCTAACTTTTACTTAGAATAAATAAAGAAATTAAAGAAGTGCTTATTTAGCTATTATTTTAATTAGTTAAGCTTAGTAACTACTTATTCTACTTTATAAGGGTCTAAAAATATATTATTAAGATAATTAAGGAAGTGCTTTAAATTATATATATAGTTATAACCTAATTTAAAAAAGGGTATAATATAGGCTTAAACCTTAAGCCTATAGGATTAATAAATAAAGTACTACTTATTATAGTTAAAGCTAATAAAATTGCTATTAGCTTTTAATTTATAGATAATAAGGGCTTTTTAAGCTTAAAAAGAGGCCTTATTACTATTATATAAGGCTCTTATAAGAAGAGGCTTTTGCTTTAGTTAGTTTTATTACTAAATAACTAAGGTTATTATAAATATATCTTAGGTTATATTAAGCTCTATAGAATTTACTAAGGTAGCTATATAGCTTAATTTAAAAAGCTAAGCTATAAGCTATATAACGTTATTATAAAGGAAGGCTACCTCTTATAAGTTGCTAAGATATAATATTATCTTATTCTATATATCTATTATATATTACTAAGTTATTGCTATTTATAATATCTTAATAGTTAATAATTATTAATATTATTATTATTAAATTACACTAGATAGCTTTAGGAGCTATTTTTTAGTACCTTTACTTATTTATTTATATAAAAAAAACCTTAGAATAAAGAGGAAAACCTATATATTACTATATATTTTTCTATAGTTAAGGCCTTAATATAAGGCTTTAGTAGTTTTAGTATATAAAATATAGTATATTATTAGCTAAGTTAATAGCTATAGTTACTAAAAGAGCTAAGAGAAAATTAATATAGTAGGTATATATAATTTATATATTAAAGATATATAGTTTAAATATATATTAAGGATATTTAGGTATAGGTTAGTTTAAGGCTAATAGGAGTCTATATTAGTTGCTTATTTAATACTTTAAGAATATATTATATAGTAGTTTTATATTAAGTAATATATTATTAAACTTACTTAATTAGAAATATAGTTACTAATTTAGAGTATTATAACTAATTTAATATAAATAAATTAAGGGTTTAAGCTAGGTTTAAAGTAGGAGTTTACTAATACTACTATACTTTTATATTTTTATTCTTTAATTTCTTAATTAAAACTAGCTTATTAATAAGTAATTTAAAGGGTTAGGTTTTTTTTTATAAGTAAGGTCCTTTTTCTTTAAGTTTAAGAACCTTTCTTTTTTCTTTTTTTTTATAATAAAAGCTTAAATTAATAAGTACCCTTCTTTCTTTTTATTAGTTTTTAATATAAGCTTAATTTAAGTCTTTAGTTTTATTAATAATTTTAAAAGAAAACTATACCTTAATAAATAAATTATAGCTTAATAAGTTATTTTAGGGTTTAGCTTAGTTTTAATATTAACCCTCTTAAGGCCTTTAGTAGTAATAGCTTTATAATTCTTATATTATATAAATAAAAAATCTAAGAAAAAGTTACTATAATTAAAAAGGTAAGTTCCCTTTTAAGCTTTCTTTAGGTTTATTATAGCTATTAATTATTTAAATACTAATAGTTTCTATTTTAAATGCTATATAGTAAGGTATAATTATAATAAAGTAAGTTATTTTAGTTTACTTTAGGTTTAATATAGTCCTTAATTAAAGTAGCTTTTACTTATTTATACCTTTTATAAAATAAAGGTATAAGCTTTCTTTAATTTTTAAGTAATTTATAATAATAAAAATAAGAATAATTTAAAGTTCTTATTTAATATAAGTTTACTTTAGTTTTATATTTATTTTTACTTAGCTAATATATTATAGTTTAAAGTATATTAAAAAGTTTAAGAGACTATTTAGCACTTAATTAATATTAAACTAAATATAAATTAAACCCTTACTATAGCTAAAGTAGTCTTTAAGGGTTTTAAGTAAAATATACTAAGCTATATAAGATATTTAGCTATAGTTATAAAGTAAACTAATACTTTATTAATAATAGTAGCTATAGTAATTATAAAGGGAACCTTAGCTAAGAATAGTAAAAAAGGGGGAGGGGGAGTAAGGAATAAAAATAAAATAAATAAGGAGAGAGAGAGTTTAAAGAGAGAATTAAGAGCTTTTTAAAGCTATAGTAGGACTTAAGAGCGCTCTTAAGGCTACCCTTAAGGCACTTAAAGTGTTTTTAATAGCTATTCTCTTCTTTACTTTATAATTTCTATAAATAAATAAATTAAGCGTTTATAATTTAATCTTAATATAACCCCCCCTTATTACTTTTTTATATATTTATAATTATTAGTCTTTATATAATAAATATATAGGCTTTTTCTTACTTATATCCCCCTTTCCTTTTTATTAGGCTTATTATAAGCCTCTTTCTTTTTTATATAGTTAATTTCCTATTATTTCTAAAGTATAAAGGCTAAATAGTATTAAAGGAGTTAGCTAATACTAAGTATTTATTAAGTAAGGTATTTAACTAATTTAAGTAAGTTAAGGGCTATATAAATATCCCTTTAGTTCTATATTAGTTCTATATTAATACTTATAAGTTAAAAATAATTATATTTTAAGTATTATATAATTAAGTATTAATAGTCCTTTTCTTTACCTTAATAGTAGTATATTAATAATTTTACCTTAAAAATATAATAGTTATAAAAAAAGTAATTAAAGCTAATCTTTTTTATATATATTTAAATAAAAGCTATTAATTTAAACTTAGTAAAGTAATAGTAAAGGTAAATAACTTTTACTTTAAAGTAAAAGTTAGGGTTTTATTTAGCTATATATTAATTTTAGTATAAATTATAAATAAAGGCTTTAGTTTTATTTTTATATTACTTATCTTTTTATTTTTTTTTTAGTTTTTAACTTAAGCTAAGAGCTTTAAAATTAAAAAGAGGGTAGTTTAAAAATAGCTTATAGTTTATAACCTATATTTACCTTTAATAAATTACTTAATAGTAAAGGTATATTATAATTATAGTATATATAATATAAATCTTTATTATTATACTATTTATTTTAATATATTTATAGTATTACTAAACTTAATAGTTAAGGTAAAGGTTAAAGAGTAATACTATTATTTTAGTCTTAAATAAGGTTTATAGTATTACTTTATAAGCGCTTAATACTATTTAAAAGTATTTAGTTTATTTTATAATAAATGCTTTTATAATACCTTTAGCTATACTACTTTATTTAATAAAGGTATAGTATATACCTATATTATATATAATAAGGCTTTATATAATTTATATATATAAAAGTCTTAATTTCTATAGTAAGCACTCTTATATAAATGCTATAAGTATAGTAAGGGCTAGCTATTAATATATAAGCTTTTTTATAAGCTATTTTTAATATACCTTTTACTATAGCTTATAATATACTTAAACTCTTAAGAAGTATATAGCTTATATTAGCTAAATTATAGTATTATTAAGCTAAACCTATATTATATTTAATTATTTTTTTTTAGTAAAATAAATAAGTTTACTTTTTTAAGGATAAAATTAAAGGCTAAATTCTTAAAACTATTCTTAGTAAACCTTTTAAGTAGTTTTAAAGTATTTCTATATCTCTTTTATTATATATTTATATATTAAGATATTTATATTATTTAAAAATCTAAGAATTAAAGTAAAGTAAATTATTTTAAGTTTTTTATATAAAGGTATAATATATAATAGAAATAGTATTAAAAATATAAAGAACCCTTATAAGACTCTTATAAATATAAATTAAGTAGTAGCTATTTTACCTTTAAATATTAAGTAGGCTTTTTATTTATTAATAAAGGCTTAAGCTTATTATACTATTTATATAAGTAATTTAGTAGTAAGTATTATATATATTAGTTATTTATAGTAAACTATATTAAAGGCTATAGAGATATTTAATTAAAAAAGTAATATAGTTTTACTATAATATTATATTATTTTTATAGCTTTTATTAAAATACTAAGAGCTACCTTAGTAAAGTAGTTTACTTTATTACTTATTTAGAGATTAAAAAGGGTGCCTTTTTTTATAAATATATAAGTAATTTATACTATTACTATTACTTTAAGAATTTTACTTATTATACTTAAAAGAAAAATAAAATACTATACTTTTATATATTATATCTTTAAAGGGGTTTTCTTAAGCTTATATAAAATAACTACCTTAGCTTTTTATAATAGTTTTAAGTAGTATTTAACTTAGTAATATATATTAAGAAGAGTAGCTAAAGTATAAGCTAAAGGTTTATTATATACCTTTAGAAATCTAACTAAAAGCTTATTAAGTTTAAGTGCTTTTTAGTTTAATAGCTATTTAAGTATATTATAGATTTTATCTATTATAAATTTATTTTTATTAGGAAATACTATAGAATTAAGGTAAGTGCTAAGATTATTTAAAAGGTTATTTATTTTTACTATAAATATTAAAAAAAACTAATTAAAAAAAGCTTTAACTTTACTTTAATAAATATATTATAGTATTTAGAATTTACTTATACTTTAGTATAAAAGTAAAACTTATTAAGTTTTTAATAAAAGTTTACTTTTTAGTTTAGCTTATTATTTAAGCTTTTTAAAGCTCTCTTTACTTACTATTACCTTTACTACTACTTTCTACTAAAAGCTATATTACTTATTATATATAATATAGTCTTAGTATACTACTACTATAAATATAGCCTCCTAATTTACTAAGGTATATTAGTAATATTATTATCTTTAAGCTTTATAGGTATTTTAAACTACCTTTTTTATTATAAGGTTTTACTATAGTTATATATAAGAACTAATATAAAGCCCTTTTAGTATTATAATTATAGTAATAATATTAAGTTTTACTATAAGCTATTTTATAAATATATTTATATAGCTTATATATATTAAAAAAGAAAGAAAGTTATTAAAGTAAAGCTAATATACTACCTTAATAAATATAAAGTCTTTATTTATATAGTATTATTTAAATTAGTATTTTATAAGTAAAGAGTTAATATCTTTAATATTAATATAAATAAGCTATAATATATAGTTAAAACTAATAAGGTTATACTCTTTTAAAAACTATAATACTATATTTATAAATACTTATATATAATTAATAATATTATTTCTTTTACCTTAAGTTCTTTATATTATTTCCCCTTAAAGTATAATAAGTTTAAGCTACTATTACTTTATAATTATAAGTAGTATTTTACTTTTTAGTAATATATATTTATAATAATTTTATAATAAATAGTATTAGTTAAAGTTCTTAATAAAAATGCTATAAGGCTATATAAGCTCCTTTAAAAGTATATAAAAAGAGAATATTTAGTTTTATTTATAGTTAAGAAAGTAAATTAAGTATATATTAGTTTTTTATAGTATAATTATATATTAGTTAGTGCTTACTTATATTATTTATAACTTAAAATTATAGTAGTAGTAAATATATATAGCTATATAGTTACTTTAAGCTATTAGCTAATAAAGTTTAAGACTTAAATTAAGAGATAGTTTACTACTTTTACTAAGTTTTTAAAATATAATTATATTAGTTTTAAGCTAAGCTTTAAGGGCTATATAAATTAAGTAGGTTTTCTTTTATATATTTTAGTATATAACTTATATAATTATATTTATTAATTAAAAAAAGAATTAGTTTTTATTAGTAATACCTTTACTATAAAAATACTATAGTTTTATAAAAAAGCTTTAATAGCTTCTTTTAAGTAAAAGAGAGGTAGTATAGTAATAAAGTCTTTATTAGCTATTATTAAGTAGCTACTTTATAAATAGCTAATATATTTTTATAGTAATATTTTATAAAAAAGTATAAAGTTAGCTAATTTTTTTTTACCTTTTATTATTTTAGTTTATTTCTTAGTTTTTAGTTTAGCTAAAGTAGTAAAGGTATTAAGCTAGTTTAGATATATAATATAGGCCTTAGCCTATTACTTATTAATAGTTTTATAACTCTTTAATTATATTAAGTAAGGACTTAAGTAGTTTATATAGTATTTTTATATTACTTTTATAAAGGCTAAGTAGTTACTTTTATTATTATAATAAGTAGCTATATAGCAGCTATAATATAAAGCTAATATATAGTATATTACTTTATAGCTATATTTAAAGTATTAATAGTATTAGTAAAGGTAAAAGGCTTTATTATAAGGTTTAGCTTTAAATAATTTTACTTTATATATAATTTTACTATAGTATAGTTTATTAGCTATATTAATATTATTAACGCCTATAATTAAGGGCGCTTATATAGAGGTTTTATATAGTTTTTACACTACTATCTTTATAATTAAATATTTATTAATACTAGCTAAGTTACTTATAATAGTTTCTTTTATAATATTTTAAGTATAGTAAATAAGAAAGCCTTTAATAATAATACTAAATACTTAATAGTTTAATATTACCTTTAGCCTAAATATAGTTTAAATTTAAATAATATCTTTTATATAAGCCTTAGCTATTTCTTTAAAGGTAATTACTATATCTTTATTATAAAGGTAGTATACTATTATTATAGCGTCCTTTTTTATAGCTTTATTAATAATATTAATAATCTCTTTTAAGCTATAGCTTTTAGCTATATTATTAATACCTTATTTTTTTATAATAGTTTTATAGTAAATATATAAAAGAACTATTATAAAAGTAAGAGATTAAGCTACTATAATTAAAAGATAAATAGGTAGGCTATTAGCTATAACTCTTACTTATAATATTTTTATTATAGTTTTAAGCTAAAGTATCTTTTTAACTACCTTTTTAACTATTATCTTAAGGGTAAAAGTTATTACTAAATCTTTTAATATTAAGTAAAAGTAAGTTATAGCCTTTTATTAAGCCTATATAGTTTTTATATTAATAATATATAAGATAATATTTTAAAGCCCTTTTAGTAAAAAAGATAGCATTAACTTAGTAATTTTATTATATTTTAATTATAAGTATATTAGTACTTAGTTCTATATTATATTAAACTTAAAATTAACTTAGTTACTAAATATAATTCTACCTAAATTAATAAAGGGGTTATAGTAACTTTAGGAGAGGCTATAATTCCTATTATTTATAATAACATTTATTACATTACTTATCGCTCCTATACTTTGTTACGGCTAGCTCACAAAGGCAGGCACAGAGACCGTAAAGAGTGCTCTATTAATAATAATTATAGACTAAGGAGTAAAAAGGAAGCAAAATAACCCTAGCTTAGAATATATAGGCTTTTATATAAAGTAGGCTTAGTTACCTTATATAACCTTAGCTAGGCTAACTCTTATAAGACCTCTTAAGGAATATATTTAAAGGCGTTAGTTCTTACACTACCTCTCTTTAAGCTAGTATTACTATATAACTTTAGCTTATACTTATAGAATTTCTAAAGAAAGGTAAAGAAATTACTATTAAATAGTAAAAATACTAATAATATAGTTTAAGCCCTTTTAAAATTATTTATAACGCCTTTTATACTAGCTTAGCACCCTTAACCCTTAAGCTTTATATTTTACTTAATTATTATTAAGATATAAACTACTATCTATATTATTAACTACTTATTAAATCTAGATTTATAACCTTATAAGTAGACCTATAGTATTAGAATACTTTTAATAAAAAGATTTTACTAAAGTTACTATATATTTAAAACTATTAGTATTATAAAACGCTTTATTTAGTTTTAAACCTTACTATATAACTTAATATTAAAGCTTTTACTTTATACCTTTACCTATAAGCTAAAAAGCTAAAATTTATTTAACTTTCTATTTTAGCTTACTATTAATAATATTAAGTAGCTTAAGCTATATATATTACTAAGGTAGTGGATTATTAGCTGCTTTTTATAAGTAATTTATATAAAATAATTAGCTTCCTTTAAACTATAATAAAGTGTTTAAAATATAGCTAAAACTATATTTTTTTAGAACCTTTTAAGGGCTAGCTTATTAAGAATTTAGCTAAGTTATAAAAGCTTTAGTTAAAAATCCTCTTTTACTTATATAAATAAGGTCTTTAATAAACTAATTAATAGCTTATCTTTTTTTATTAGCTTAACTCTTTTATTATTTTTAAGTGTAAAGAGTATTTCTATAGGTAATTTATTAAATATTATATAGTTAATATATAAGCTTAGTAACTGCTTTTTTTCTTTTAAAGTTTATATCTAACTTTATTAATAGTAAAAAAAGTAAATAGTAGGGTTTATATTTAATAGCTATAGTTAGTAGGCTTATTTCTAAAAAAGCGTAATATAAACTATTATAAATAAAATTTAGTAAAGAAAGGTATTTACTTTAATAAGTTTAATACTTATTTATATAAAAATATAAGTATTAGTTTAAGTTAGCGTTTATAATCTTAATACTTCCTTAAGTTTAAGAATAATAGAGACTTTTATAATAATATTTAGTATTAGTTAGCTTATTTATTATATCTATAAATTTAGAGATAAATAGTCTTATATTATTAGAAATCTAAACCTTAAGTATTCTAAAGAACTAATATACTTAATAAAAGTAATAACTTATAAGGGTCTTAGTATTATTATTCTTTTTACTAAGGATTAATATTATAAGTTAGCTAAACTTATAAATAAATGCCTAAATATAGTTATAACTATATATATTTATTAGCATTATCTTTCTATTAACTACTATAGTATGCTATATATAGAAAGGAATAGGGATTAAATATAAGAGTCTTAGTATTTTATTATAATACGTTTTATTATATTAATAATTATAATAATTTACTATATATCTTTAGATATTATAACTTAGTTTATTCTATTAGTAAGTCTTTACTAATAAAGCTTTAGTTTTATTTTAACTACTATAAGTAGATATAGTAAAAGTATAAGCTTTATAGATTAAAGTAGTATATAAAAAGATTTTACTATTAGTTAAAGTCTTAAAGACTATTAGCTTTTTATTATAAAAATTTAAACCTTATTTATAGTTTTCTTAAATAATTAAATTAATAAGATTAGCTTTAGTAAGTATTATTAGATTAGTAATAGTCTCTAAAGCAGCAATTTATAATTTAATTTATTTAAAAGGAATTAAAATAATATTTTAGTTAAGCTTTTTATACGCTTTTACTATAAGATTATTAATAGTTTTTTATAAAAGGGCATTTATAGTTATATTCTCCTTTCTTAGTTAATACTGCTATATAATATTAAAATTAGTAAGGTATTAAGACTAATAGATTTATTAAGTAAAGAGTAAGTATTTAAATAAAAAAAAGGTTAAAGCTTAATAATTAGTAACTATAATAAGTTTAGCACCCTATAAGGCTTATTTATAATTATAAAGAGTGTAAATTATAGTAAGTAATTCTTAGTCTTAAATTAAATATACTTATTTTATTATAGTTAATAATTTTAATAAGAAGCTTAAAGGTTTCTAAGTATAGTTCTTTTATTTTTACTAAAGTATACTACCTATAGCTTTAGCTAAAGTATTATATTCTACCTTTAATAGTTATTTAGGTTTATAAAAAGCTAATACTAAGGCTTATATAGCTAATTTCTTAAGCTTATTAAAGGCTATAAGTTATTTAGAGCCTTTAATAAAAAGAATATTATTTTTTAGTAGTTAATTTAATAGTTTAATAGTCTTATTAATATAGTAGTAGAAAATATAGATATAGTTATAAAAACCTAAGAAAGAGTGTATAGCCTATTATAAATTTATATCTTCTTACTTTTAATTAATAATAGCCTAAATCTTTTTTAAGTAAATGCTTACCTTATAGCTAACCTTTAATTATATACTAAAATAGTTAATCTTTTATATATTAAAGTATAATTTCTTAATATTACCTTAGAGTTTAGCTTAATATAAATAAGAGATTACCTTCTCTACTATATTAAAGTGTAAATCTTTATTTTCTTTTTTTATAAAGATTAATATATTATTAGTATATATATTAATAATAGAGTTTAGTAATTTATTAAGCTAAGCATTAATTAAGGCTTAAAACTAAGTAAGCTTAATATTAAGGCTAAAAAGAAGGACTTTTTATTAATAAGTTCTAAAGTATATTTTAAATACTATAAGATATTTTAACTAAAGGGCTATTAATATTTAATTAAAAGCTTTTATAATATCTACCTTTAAAAGTTGCTTTACTTTTTTAATTTATATAATAGTACTTAAGATATTCAAAGCTAAAGTAAGTTATTTTTTAATAAAACTATTAATAAAATAGAAGTTATAGTAAAAATATCTTTTTTTAATCCCTTCTTTAATATAAATAATATAGAAGTAGCGTAAAGTAGTATATTAAAGCTTTATTTAATAAAGCTAATTTAAACTAACTTCTTTATTATTTCTTTCTTAAGTTATATATAAGTATAAGAGGTATTATATTATATAGGTTATTTAATTATTAGTTATTTAAGTTTAAGAATTATATTAAACCTTAGTTAAAATAAAGAAAGGTAGGTTAATAACTTTTTAAAGAAAAATCTTTTTAAGTAAGCTAGCTATAATAATAAAGACTTTTAAACTAAGTCTATATATTTAGGCTTTTTATCTTTAAAGAATAGAATTATTATCTTTTTACTATAAGTAGTCTTAGATAAATAGGCTTATCTTACTAAGAATTTTATTATAAAGATTATATTATTAAGTTGCTTAATAAGGGGAATAGGCTATAAAGGTAAGGGTATATAAGACTATTAAGTTTAATATAGATCTAAGGAAATTTTATCTATTAGCTTATTTAAATCTATTAAAGGTTTTATCTCTTTCTCCTTTAACTTTTTAGGTTTAATAATTAAAAAAATAGTTTCTTTTTTTATAGGTTATATAGCTTAAATAGTAATAGGTTCTTTTTAGTTATATTAAAGAATTCGCTTCTATTTTTATACTTTTTTATCTTAATTTATTAAATAGTTATAATAGATAATATTAGCTTATACCTTAATATTTATAGTCTTTTAGGCTTAATTATTAATAATAATAGGTTTAGAATAATAAGTAAGTAGTAGAATATTATTAGGCTAAATTAAAGTTTTTATAGTAAAAAAGAGTCTAATATAATATTTAATCTAAAAGTCTTAACTAATAAAGATATTATAGTTAGATCTTATAATTAGGAACTTTTAATATTAAAACTAATAATTATTTAGAGTAAAGAAAGCTTATATATATTAGATAATAAAACCTTAAGGTATATTTCTAAAGTTAGCTAATTATAAAGGTTTTAAAAGCTTTATAATTTTACTTTTAAAAGTCTTAATAACTCTTTTTATAAATTTAAGCGTTATTAAGATATAAATTCTAGCTTTAGTATTATAAAAAGCATTAGTATAAAGTTTAAGTCTATTATTCTTTACTTAAATAAGTATAATAAATTAATTTAATAATAACTTTTATCTATATTTAGCTACCTATAGTATATTATAAACTATTAGAGAGACTTTTAGTAGTTTAAATTGTTTTTTAAGCTTTCTTCTTCTTTTATAACTTTAGAGAGATTACTACTCTCTTTCTTTTTATTTAATAAAGGTTTTAAGTCTTTATTAAAATAAGTAAAAAAGGTATAAATTATAGCCTTTTTATTTAGACACTCTACCTAATAGTAACTAATTAATCTATATTTATAATAAGCACCTTTACTATAAGCTTCCTTTTATAATATATTAATAATCTTTTAAATATTAAAGAAAGCTAAGGGTTTAGGCTTAGGATATTTTTAATAGTTAAAACGTTTTTATAAAGATAATACTAATTTCTACTTTAAATAAGGTAGGTTAGTTTTCTATTAATAAGTATAGCTTTTATTTTAGCTAATAATAGTAGCAATTACTTTATAAGTAAAACGTTTATATAAGGTTAATTTACTTTTAGCTAATATTTTTAATTAGCTTATAAGGTTAAAGCTAAGTAATAAACAATTATAAAAAGTAGTCTTTTATATACTATCTTTAATATTAGCTTAGTTAGAGAGAATATTAACTTTAGTAATAAATATATTAATATTATCCTTTTAAATATTAAAAAGCAGCTAGCTAAGGGTATAGCTAGCTATAGTAAATAAGTATAAGTCTCTAAAAATTACCTTTAACTATATAAGTATCTCTTATATACTATAAAAAGGGTTATTATTTAAGATATATTAATATTACACTAAGTCTTAGGTAAAACCTATTAGTTAGTTAAAAATAGTAGCTATTTAGTAGCGTTTATTAATATAGTAATACTAATTAATATAAAGGTAATTAATTATTAAAATTATTTATTTTTTAAATTTTCCTTTCTTTTTATTAAAGTTAATAAGTTAAGTATAGGATTTTCTAACTTTTTTATAGTAATTAGGGTTTTTAGTTTCTTAGTTTTCTTTATAAGGTTATAGTTTTTTATTAATAGCTAGGCCTAAGGGTTTAAAATAGGTATCTTTAAAGGCATTAATCTTAGGTATAGTATCTCTCTTAAAAGGTTTAAAAGCTTTATATAAAGTATAATAATTCTTATTATCTTAGTCTTTAGATTTAAGTGTATTTATTTATACTAATAAGCTAATAGCTTAAGTAGGAGTAATATTATTATTATTTACTATAGTTAATATAAGTAATAGTAAAGTAATTTTAGGTAGAGATTTATATATTAAGGAATCTTTTAATTTATTTAATAATATAAATAGTAAACTTTTTATTTATTTATAGTTTAAAAAAGTACTAAGTAAGGTATTATTTTTATCTTTTATAATAGTTACTATATTATTAATAATAGCCTCTTTTTTAAGCTCTTTAACTAGCTCTTTATTAGCTAGTTAAATAGATAATTTTATTAATAGTCCTTAGTCTTTTATATAAGGTATTTAATTTAATTATTTAGGTTTATAGCTTAATTTAATATTATATATAGCTAATAAAGTAAGTATTAAATAAGCTTAATAAAAGAAGTAATATTAATAAGGTATTTAAAGAACGCTTCTTAGTAAGGTTATTTATAAGTTTATAATTATATTATAGCTAGCTTATAAAGGTAGGTATAGAGGCTATAAAGAGTGCTTTATTAATAATAATTATAAACTAAGAAGCAAAAAGGAAGCAAAATAACCTTAGCTTAGGATATATAGGCTTTTATATAAGGCAGGCTTAGTTACCTTACGTAACCTTAGCTAGGCTAACCCTTATAAGACCCCTTAGGGAATGTGCCTAGAGGCGTCGGTCCTCACATACTTTAGGCTTAATACGCTATTAAAAAGAGAGGTAAATAGGTAAGGCAAATCTTTTTATTAACTTTTTAAGCAAATTAGAGTTAATTCTGCAGCGCTATTGCAGTGCGGGCGGATTTGCGAAAGTTTTTTTTAGTTAATAATTATTATAAACTAGCCTAAATAGTAACTATAATTTAGTGTTAATAAAGTTATTATTAACTATAAGGAGAAAAGGAAGGCTCCTATTTATATACTCTATATATATATCTTATATACTTATATAGGAGTAGGGCTTACCCTAGGGGTCCTAGGCAAGTTCTATTTAGCTCTAATAAGGATCTAAGCCACCAGCTCAAATCCATTACAGATTTTGCTTAATAAATTCTGTGAAACCCTTTGGAATTATTATATAAATAAGCTCTTTAAGGTGGCTATTTAGAAAAGCACCTATAAAGTTTACTTGCTTTATTTCCTAGTCCTTTATAGCTATTAAAGCTAATAAAATCTGCTAGCTAAAGGGAATACTAATAGTAGTAAAGGTATTTATATAATCTAAACCTTTTATTTATATAAATCCTTTTATAATAAGCTAAGCTTTATATTTTAGAGGATTATTTTCTTTATCTCTCTTTATTTTTAATACTAAGTGATTCTTTAGAACTTTTTAGCTCTTAAGGACTTAGTTTGCCTTTATAAATTTAAAGGTTCTAGCCTTTAAAAGTTGCTTAAATTTACTAAATATAGCTTTTAGCTATTTAGCCTTTTCTAAGGAATTTAAAGCTTACTTCTAAGTCTTAGGCTTACTATTAAGTATATTTTCTTTTGCTTTTAGTTATGCCTTATAGTAGATTTTTTATACTATAGCCCCTATATTAACATTTATTATTTCTAGATTTAAATCGATTTTTTTAGATAGGAATTACAGAGAATTTAGGGAAATTAAATCCCTAGGGCTAAGGGCTTAGTTAAGCTTTAAATTAACTATATATTTATTAGCTATAGGGTAATCCCTTATTACTAAGAATAACCTTATTAGGTTATTATTCCCTCTCTAAGAAATTACTTTTTATAGGAGGGTTAGAGGGTTCCTTAGCCCCCTTTAAAATTATAGAGGGTTTAAAGGCATTTTTAGTAGGAAAATCCCCCTTTAAAGAGCTATTCCCTATAAAAAGCCTAGAAAGGCTGCTAAAAATAAGGCCTATAGGTTCTATAATTTTAAGAAAGCTAGTTTTTATTATAAGCTTTTTAAAGGGAATATATACTATATAAGTCTTAGAATCTGCTATAGTAATTAGCCTATTAGGCATAGTTTTAAGGGCTAGCTTTTAAGCTTTAGGCCTTTTTTTTAGTAAAATTAAGACCTTATAATAAGGGCCTATAGCCCTAAGAGAGCTATAATTAAGCCTAAAAGGCTTATTAAAATTATTAGCTAATAATTATACTAAGCACGCTAGTTTTATAAAATTAGCTAATAAATTTATAGAATTTAATACTAAAAAAAGCGTAAAATTCTATAAAAATAAGGGTAAACTAAACTAATATAGAGTAGCCTATAATCTATCTATACTAACATAAATAGAACGCTTAGCTAATCTATTTGCTTATAAATATAAGAGAAAGAAGTAGTAAATTTAATTCTCTTTTTAACTAGCTAGCTTTATAAAGCAAAATTAATTTCTTTACCCCTATTAAAATATAGATATTTAGGGTAGGTCTTAAATTTATTCTTTAGGGTTTTAAAGAAGCCTTTATAGCTAAAAATATAATAGGGCCTTCCTTATTAGAAATTTATAAAGCCCACCTAAATTTAGTCTTTTAGTCTACTAAAAATAAGTAAATTTAGTACCTATTATAAGGAATAGGGCTTATTTTTACTATATCCCCCTTTATTTTATTAAGGGCTTTAGAGGGGTTAAGGATAGAGTTTTTACTAAGTCTTTTAACTGCCTTAGTTTAGTTATAAGCTAAGCAGTTAAAATCCTTATCTTTAATACTAGAAAAATCTAGTATTCCCTTAGCTAATTAGCTTATTTTCTTTAGAAGGCTAAGCCCTAAATACCCTAACTAAATATGCTAAATTCTAGCTAGTTTTAGTAATTTTTAGTATAAATTAGGCTTTAAAAAATCACTTTTAGTGCCTAATTTAGGTGGCCTTTTAGGCCTTATAGGGCCTTCTTCCTTAGCTTCTTATTAGGTCCCTTCTAAGGAGCTATAGGCCTTTTAATAAGGTATTAGCAAACCTAAGGGCTCTAAAATTCCTTTAGTTACCTTATAGTCTTCTAAAGGCTCTAATAAAATAGTAAGAGGGTTTACTAAAACCCCCTATAAATTCTTAAATTAAGGGACTAAATTCTATAATTTAAAGGCTTAGCTTAAGGCTATAGATATTAAGGAAGAAGGGGCTATAGAATTAGGGGGTTCTAAATTACTAAAACCCCTTAATTCTTTAATTTTAGCAGCTTTATTAGCTTAAGATAGCTTTTATAAAGGTATTTCTACCTTTATAAGGTAGCTAGCTTAGTAGCAAAAGTAACTATTATAATGGCTAAAAGAGCTACTATTAACGGTCCTTAAAAGGGGTATATTAATATCTTTTACTTAGAAGAAAAAACCGTGTTTTCTAATATTTAAAAGACTAATATAGGACTTATTAGCTAAATATAAGGCATTTTTACTTATATAGCCCCTTACTAAATAGTGCTTTAATTTACTAACTATATTTATATTTAAGTCTAAAAAATATAGTGTATTTTAAAGGACTAAAGGCCTATATTTATTAGGGTTTTATTAGTAAAGTACTAAAAATTTAGCTTTTTTAAATCCCTTTAGATAAATAGGTCCCTTACTAATAGAAATAGGCCTAGCTTACCTCTTTTTATAAGGGGTATACTTTATAAAGTGCTCTTTAGAGTTAACTAAGTATACTATAAAGCCTATATTATAAAGAAGGGCATTCTTTATTACTTTATAGCTAAAGTTAAAGGCCTTAAAAGATATTTTATCTTTTAGCTTAGTTTTAGTACTAATAATACTACTAAAATTAGAAGATTTGCTACTAGTACTAAGGCTACTAAGTCTACTAAGGGGCTCTAAGGAGCTGCTAATAAGGCTAAAATTGCCTAGTATAAAAGCGCCCTCTTAGATTTTATTCTTAGCCTTTTTAAAGGATTTTTTAAATAATTTACCTTTCTTTTTCTTAGAAGAAAAGGACTTAAAATTTCCCTTATTTGCTTTAGGGTTATTCTTTTTATTCTTATTCTTTTTAGAATTAAAATTTAAATTAAGGGTCTTATTTTCTTTAAATCCTTTATATATAGATTCTTTAGCTTTATAACTTAAAGCTTTAGCTATTATAAAGCTCTTATCTTACTACTCTTTTAGTAGATCTGTTATTAAATATTATAGATTGCCTTTGATACAGTCCACTATAGACAACTAACACACACAATACTTGCTGCTGGATTGTCTGCGTAGATAGCGTAGTAGGCCTAAGCCTTTACTAATAGATAAGAAGCCTACCTAACGTTTAAGAGTAAAATAGCTACTGCCTAACCTATACTTATAGGGGTTCTATAAGGGTCCCTTATGTCCCTAATACTATTTCTATTATATATTATACCCTTATATAAAAAACTTAAAATAGTTTACTTTACTTTAGTCCTTAGATTCTTAAATAATATAAATATCTTAGTATATAAATATATAATAGGAGAGATATAGGAACGCCTTAAAACTATATAAAAGGTTTACTAAAAATAGTCTTAAAAATTTAGCCTTTAATTCTATTTTTAAAAAAAGTAAACTTATTTATTTTACTAAGAAAAGATAACTAAATATAATATAAGTTTAGCTTAGTAATGCTATAATTTAGCTAGTATAGGCTATATACTTCTTAGAAGTCTAAATATACTATAAACTATAGTAAAAGGTATATTAAAAATAGCTTATAAAAAAGCTTATATACTAATAGCTAGCCCTTACTATACTTATAGCATCTATATAGGGGTGCCTACTATAAGAATTAAGACTCTTATATATATAGGTTATATAGAGCCTTATTATATATAGTATAGGTATATACTACACCCTTACTAAATAAGGTAGTATAGCTAAAGAAATTATAAAAGTATTTATTATAAAATAAACTAAGTACCTTTAGGTAGTATTAGGTACTTATAAAGTAATACTATAAACCTTACTTAAAACTAAAATAATAATACTACTTTTTAATCTTTACCTTAACTACTAAGTTTAATAATACTATAAATATATTAAAATAAATAATATAGTAATAAAAATTTACACTATATATACTATAGTTATAACACACCTTTACTACTAAGCAACCTATTAAAGGCAAATATAGGTTATAAATTATAAGCTATTTATAAACTACCTCTCTCTTAATTTTAAAGCTTTTAGCCTAAGTTAGAAACTAAAAAAAGAATAGAAAGATAAATAGTATAAGGATAGAATTAAGGTATTTGCCTATAATCTATACTAAAATTAGTATATAGCTAAATAAAACCTTAACTTCTACTTTAAGGCAAAAGTTATCTACCTTTACTACTATTTTACTAAGTTTAAATTAATAGCCCTTATTTAGATATATATAGAAAAGATTAGCCTTAACTACTTCCTTTATAACTGCTATATTCCTAAGGTAAAATTACTAATATATAGCTACTAAGGTAAAGAGAAGGACTATTAATATTTAATTATATAGTGCCTAAAATATAACTATCTTTAACCTATAAGCGCTAATATAAAACTAATATAGAACTAAAGGGATATTTATATAGCTCTTAACTTACCTAAATTAGTAAAATGCTTTACTTAATAAATACTTAGTACTAATTAACTCCTTTAATACTATTTAGCCTTTACACTTTAGAAAAAATAGAAGGCTAACTATATAAAGAAGAATAAAGCCTTAAGTAAACTTAATAAAGAGATAAAGAAGGTATAAGTAGGAAGGAATCTATATATTTATTATATAGAGACTAAGGATTATAAATAAATATAGAAGAGTAATAAGGGGGAGGCTATACTAAAACTAGGCTATAAATACCTAATTTATTTATCTATAGAAATTATAAAGTAAAGAGAAAAATAGCTATTAAAGACACCTTAAAAGCCTTAAGGGCAGCCTTAAAGGCGCCCTTAAGCCTTACTATAGCCTTAAAAGGCCCTCTCTCTCCCCTTTAAACCCCTCCCCTTCTTATTTATCCTACCTTTATTTCCTATTCCCTCCCCTCTCTCTTTACTACTTTTAGCTAAATTCCCTTTTATAATTACTATAGCTACTATTATTAATAAGGTGTTAGTTTACTCTATAGCTATAGCTAAATATTCTATATAGCTTAGTATATTCTACTTAAAGCCCTTAAAGACTGCCTTAGTAATAATAAGGGTCTAATTTATACTTAGCTTAGTATTAACTAAGTATTAAGTAGTTTCTTAAACTTTTTAATACACTTTAAATTATAATATATTAGCTAGGTAAAGAGAGATATAGAATTAAGCTAAACTTATATTAAATAGGGACTTTAAATTATTCTTATCCTTATTATTATAAGTTACTTAAAAATTAAGAAAAGCCTATACCTTTACTTAATAAAAGGTATAAATAAGTAAGGGCTACTTTAATTAAAAACTATACTAAACCTAAAGTAAACTAAGATAACTTACTTTATTATAATTATACCTTACTATATAGTATTTAAAATAGAAACTATTAGTGCTTAAATAGTTAGTAGCTATAATAAAACTAAAGAGGGCTTAAAAAGGAACTTACTTTTTTAATTATAATAACTTTTTCTTAGATTTTTTATCTAAGTAATATAAGAATTATAAGGCTACTACTACTAAAGGCCTTAAAAGGGTTAGTACTAAAACTAAGCTAAACCTTAAGATAACTTACTAAGCTCTAATTTATTTATTAAAGTATAGTCTTCCCTTAAAATTATTAGTAAAACTAAAGACTTAAACTAAGCTTATATTAGAAACTAAAGGGAAGAAGAAAGGGTACTTACTAATTTAAGCTTTTACTATAAAGAAAAAAAGGAAAAAAAGGTTTTTAAACTTAAAGAAAAAGGACCTTACTTATAGAAAAAGACTTAACCCCTTAGATTACTTATTAGTAAGCTAGTCCTAATTAGGAAATTAAAGAGTAGAAATATAAAAGTATAGTAGTATTACTAAACTCCTGCCTTAAACCTAGCTTAAGCCCTTAATTTACTTATATTAAATTAGTAACTATACTTTAGATTAGTAACTATATTCTTAATTAAGTAAGCTTAATAACGCATTACCTAATATAAAACTACTATATAATATATCCTAAAATTATTAAACTACTAACTAATATAGGCTCCTATTAGCCTTAGACTAAACTATACTTAAATGCCCTTAATATATACTTAAACTATATATCTTTAATATATATATTATATATACCTACTATATTAATTCTTATTTTCCTTTAGCCTTTTTAGTAACTATAGCTACTAACTTAGCTAATAGCACACTATATTTTACGCGCTAAAACCGCTAAGGCCCTGCCTTAGGGCCTTAACCTTAGAAAGACATAGTAGTATATAGGTTTTCCTCTCTGCTCTAGGGTTTTTCCTATATAAATAACTAAGCAGAAGTACTAGATAATAGCTCCTAGAGCTATCTAGCGTAATTTAATAATAATAATAAATATTATAGATTTAGTGCCTTTATAGGGATCTTTAGGGCTTTATTAGTCCTTATAGTAAATTGTTACCTTTTTGCCTACTAAGGAAAAGTAGATTTTAGTGCTTATAAATACTAATTTACTTAATTTATAAGCTCTATAAAAACGCTAGAAATTACTAATTTAGCTAGTAAATTATTAAATAAAGTATTAAAAGCCTTTAAAAATCCCTTATAACCTTAAAAAGTTAAGCTATAAAATTAGGAATATAGGGAGCTATATTATATTTTAGCACTATAAGAATACTGCCTTTTTAAAAGTTTAAAAGCTTTTATAGGGTTTTATTACTAAATTATAGCAGCCTAAAGGCCCTTAGAATAGCTATC
Organism: Claviceps sorghi; assembly: GCA_018360135.1. Lineage (NCBI taxonomy): Eukaryota > Fungi > Ascomycota > Sordariomycetes > Hypocreales > Clavicipitaceae > Claviceps > Claviceps sorghi. The sequence continues at coordinate 4,877 of SRPV01000021.1, read as the reverse complement.
TCTTAAAAGCATAAAAATAATAGCCTAGTTAGAATTACTTAAATTACTAGAAAATCCCTTAGGATTATTTAGAAAATTGGGTATTCTTAAAGCCTTAAATTAGATAGCTAAGGCTTATTTCTATTAGTTATAATTTTTTAGTCCCTTAAGCCTTATAGCTTTTAGAAAGCTATATACCCTTTTATTAAATTCTTTAATAACTAATTTATTATAGAAATTTAATATATTAGAATTCTTTTTATAGCTTACACTTCTACTAAAATTAGGATTTTTTAGTAGTTCTGCTAGCTTAAGCTTTAGGTTATTAGCTATAATAATAGCTAAATCTTTTAATTTTTATAAAATATTAGTAATATTTAAATTCTAAATAGTAATTTACTAGTTTACCAAGTTAACCTAAGCTTACTCTTAGCTTTTAGCTTAAGGGCCTAAATTTATAGGTTTTATAGCTGCTAAAAATTAAAGAGAAAATCTCTATAAATTTAAAAATCTATAAAAGTGCTTATAAAGGTCTTAATTTTATAGGTCTTTACTTAAAAAAAGGAATTTTCTAAGCTTTATTATAGAAGAAAAGCTTTTATAAAGTTCCTTTTTATAAAAAGAAATAGCTTTATAAGCTCTTTATAAAAATAGGAATTATCTATAATTTCTTTTCTTTTTTATAGAAGGGAAAGCTTCTTTTTTTTTAAATTTTATTTTTTTTATAGAAGTAGAATTTCTTTTATAACTATATTTCTCCCTATTTTATAGAAAGAGAGTCTTCTTTTAGCAAATTTATTTTATTTTTATAAAAGGAATAATAGCTTCTAAGTCTTTCTTAAGTCTTTTACCTAATATACAATATTAAGTAAATTTCTAAAGAATTTTCTAAATACTCTATAAAATTTAGTAAATTTTTTAAATACTAAAAAGTTACTTTTAGGCTTATAACCTATTAAAAATAAGGGGTTTATAAAGGCTTTTGCCCTTTAAATTACTAAGGTAGTAAGGCTTAGTAAGCTAAAAGCTAGAAAATCTTTATAATACTATAGGTAAAGCTATAAACCTTATAACTAATATTAGAAGCTTAATATACAACTTTTAGTATATAAAATACACTAAATTTTAGCTTATAAAAAATAGTAGAATTTTCTTAGATTTTTATTTAATTATTTAATATTATAGGTAGTAGGCTTAGATTAATAGTTTATATAGTTAGTAGGTAGCTAGTTAAGGGGAATATCTTCTTTTTTATATACCTTTTAAGCCTATTAAAGGCTTAGCTTTATAAAAAGGGGCTTATAAGCTACTTTTTATTTTTTATAAAATTTATTTATATAGGAAAATAAAAAAATAAACTTATAGCTATATAAATAAGCTACTAATTTACTTCTTAAATATTAATAAAGTAAAAATTAATATATAACTTTAAAAATCAAAAAAATTAACTAATTATATAAAAAAATTCCCCTTATTTTAGTAATAAAAATGCTAATTATAAATTCTTTTATAACCCTTTAGTTATTATATAAATTAGCTATAATATATACCTTAAGGTAGCTTATTATATAGCTTTTAAGGTAAGTAGCTTAAATCTTTAAGCTAAATTTTAATTACTTATTTAATTACTATAAAAATTAATTCTAAAGTCTTACTAAGCCTAATAAACTATTAGGTTCCTAATTAGGTATATATTAGTTACTATAAGGTATAATTAAAAGGGAAAAGGTAAGAAAAGTAGAGCGCTTATAGCTATAAGCTATAAATAAAAGAATTAATTCTATAGGCGCTATGTATAGCTTAGAGCCGCTTATAAGCACTAGTAATAGCTAAGAAAAGCCCCCTAAGGGTCCCTATAAGGGTCCCTATAAGGCAGGGACTAAGGGTCACTATAAGGCCTGTTAAGAGGCCTAATAGATTAGGAAGTCCCCTGAGAATAGCTGTTATTTTCAACAGACCTTTTTAGCTATAAATATAGTTAAGCCTTAAGTTAGCTTTAAAAGGAAAATAACTTACTAAAAGATAATCTTTACTTTACTTAGTATACTTATAGTAAAGTTTAGTAAGGTTTAACATTAAGTTAGCTAAAATACTATATTAACCCTAACTTAAATTAATTTACTTTTTTAATTAAAGTAATAGTTTATAATATCCTTAAATTATATAAAGTAAGAATAGTAAAGCTAAGCTTAAGTAATACCCTTTAGTAATATTAGCCTTATATTAATATAAGATTAATAAGGAAACTTATTAGCTTTAAAAAGAGGTTTTTAGGATTTTTTTTATTAAATATTTTCTAAAAGAAGAAGTTAGTAAGTATTAACTAAGATTATAATAGCCTTACTAAAGTAATATAAGGTAAGAAATAACTTATAAATAAAGGGAATAATTAAAGAAAGAAAAAAGAAAAAGAGAAGGTTAAAGACTTAAGAGAAAAGCCTTTATTTATTTTCTTAGCTATTTATTCTTATATAATTCTATTACTAAACCTTATAGCTATTAGCTAGCTACTTTACTAATTTAAACTAAACTCCTTAATCTAAATAAAAACTATATTAGTACCTTATTAATCTTAATAAGACTTTAAATTCTCTTATATTAATATTATCTTTAACTTATCCCTTACTATTTAATAGCTTATACTAATTAAAAATAAGCTAAATAAGTAAGCTTAAGAGACTAATTAATATAAATTAGCTTATACTAAGGCTACTTTAAGACTTTATTAGCTTATACTAATTTCTTAGAATTATTACTAATTAAATATAAATTCTACTTATACTTAAACTCTTTTATTCTACCTTTTAATAACTATTATTATATTTAGCTTAGTAAGTAGTATACTTTACTTTTATAGCTGAAACTACCCTAGGGCCTTTATAGGCCTTAGTAAATATATAAATACATAATATATAGGTTTTTCTCTTTATACTAAGGTTTTTTTTATATAAATTAGGAAGCAGAGGTACTAAATAGCAGCTGCTACAGCTGTTTAAAGTATTTTAATAAATAAAATAGTTTTAATAATCTAATTAGCTATAGCTTAGTTTACTTATATAATAGAGTCTTATTATAATAAACTTAATTTAATAGTAGCTAAAAAGTGCCTTTTTTTAACTTAGCTTATACTAAAGTAATTAGAATATATATCTAAGTAAAACTAGTATTTATATTAACTTTAAAACCTATATAAGCTTTTAATATACTTAACTTTATAATCCTTAAGGGCTACTCTACTACTAATAATAAACTTTAAAATTTATAGAGTTAAATATATAAAGAGCGTAAGAAATAATCTTAAAAGCAGAATTATTATATAATTAAATAGACCCCGTGGCGCAGTGGTCGAGCGTCGTGGAAAACCCAAACACTTTTCTTATATAAGCAAGAAAAGTAGGGAGGTTATAGGTTCAATTCCTACACAGGGCACGGATTTTTCTTATATTTAAGCAGGGGGGTCTAGCTTAAATATAGGCTTAATAAAGTCTACACTTTAATTAGCTAATATAGTGGAGGCATATTAGCTAATTAGTGCTAAGTAAGCAGGAAAAGTGGGGTTGGGCCCCTATTATCCTTGCTTACTAAGCAACGCAGATTAGCTACTACTACGCTATAAATGGGCAAAATTACCCCCTAGCTATTAGGTTATATAGCTGGTTATAGCTGTAATATGCTAAGGTTAAGGTTATATTTAAGGTTGCTAAGTAGGGTATTAAAGGGAAGCTATAAGGAAGCAATATAGAGTAAATAATAAGTATACTAGTTATCTATAGTTAAGAATAGGTTTATAAGCAGTTAAAACTATATATAAGATTAGCTAGGTTTTTATTCTATTAAGCAACTACTAATTAGTAAGCAATTACTAGCTTAGTAACTTAATAAGGTTTCTTAGCTAATTAGGAAATAAGAAAGCAGAGGTTCTAAATACAGCTAAGTATAAATTGCTAAGGTCAGCTAGCGTATACAATAATACAATACAATATAATTAAATAGTTTATTTAGCTAAAAAATAATAACTAAAACTCTTATTTTTTTAAGCAGCCTTTTTTCTTTTTTTAAATATAATGAAGAGTCCTTTTTAATAATACTATAGCTTTCCTATTTATTTTATAATTATTAGTCCGGCTAGTATTATATATAATTAAAAGGGGTGATAGAAAAGGGTCTAATTTAGCTTATTCTATAAAGGTTCTAAGCTAGCTTAAAAGGTTAGAAAAGGTAGGAAAAGTAGTGTTATTATTAGCCCACTTTTCCCCCTAAGTATAGCTCTATATTAATAGAAATACACCTAATAGAAGCGCTGCTCTTACTCCTATTAATCTGCCTAAGCTATGCTAAGGTTCTTTTATAAGGGGGTAATTTTAATACTTATAAATTCTCTCTTTTTTAAAGAAAAGGAATTACTTAAAGAGTAGCTTAAAAAATAAATAAAATTTAAAGTATTTATTTCTATAAAAAGGCTTTTAATTAGTTAGCTTTATACTAAATTAATCTTAAGCTACTTTAACTATAAAAAATACTATATATATATATATAACCCTCTTAATCCTACTTATTAGGCTACTTCCCTTTTAACCTATCCTTTTATTTATATTCTAGCTTTATTTATATTAATAAAGCCCTTAAAAGCCTTATTTAGCATTACTTTTATTATTAAGTTTATAATATTATCTTCCCTATTAATTTAGTAGATCTTTATAATCTTTTACTACTTATATAATTACTAAAGGGCTATAATATTAATTCTAAGCCTCTTTTTCTTTATTATTCTTAACTTTATAAAATATTTATATAGTAAAAAAGAATCTATATAAATAATTATTAGTATTTATAGAATTTATAACTTCTTAGTAATTATATTTAATATAGTGCCTATTATATAGGTAATATTAGCGCCT
>SRPV01000209.1:0-28735 GCA_018360135.1 Claviceps sorghi | reverse complement strand
CCTGCCAAAAAAAAAAGCAAAGAAAAAATAAGAAAAAGAAAAAGGGAAAGGGAAAGAAAAAAAAGAAGAAAAGAGAAAAGAGAAAAGGCCCGCTGCTTGCTTTCTCGGGAGATGAGGAGAGACGGGATGAGTTCTGGCGTGCTCGCCTGGGGGCCAGATCTGGTGCGGCGGGAAGGCGGGAATGCGCGAATGCGGGGAGGTCTGGTGGGAGGTGGCAGCTGGCAGCTGGCAGCTGGCAGGTGGGAGAGGTCGTCACTTGGAGTGGGGCCTGGCGGGCAGTCCACGACTCCAGCATGCATGTGGCCTCAATGGCAGGATCGGATCCGGGGTTTGCACCAGACGTCATCCTCGGCCAGCCACAGATGAGACCAGATCCCATATTCAGACCGAGCGATCCTCATTTCTCGCCATGGACGTTTACCGCATGCGTGCGTGTATGCAAAACATTTTCCTATCCTCTTGGAACGCGTGCGATGCAACACCACCTACCCGTCTGTCCACCCTCTTTGTTCCGTCTCCTCTTCTATCCATACATATTTCTATCGACAGGAGGGAAAGGATAAAAAAAAATATCGCAAAACGACGTCCAAAAAGCCCAAGACCAAGCCCAAGCCCACGTCATGACCCTTTGCCCAGGCCCAGCAACACCAAATTCGCAACATTCATCGTCGTAATCACCAACCACACCAGCACGGCCAGAGCAGTCACGTACCACGAGTTCGCCATGTCCACGCACCCCGTGGTACGCGGCGTACCCTCGTCATCCTCGGCCGACTCGAGGTAGTACCTCGCCATGCCCGGCCGGACAGTCATGTACTTTGACCGACTGGTAAAGTAGATGAGGGGCAGCGTCACAAAGGGCAGCACTGTGCTCAGCGCCACCTGCGAGGCATTCAGCGCCGCATTGAGGCCCGTCCTGCCCACGGCGCCGGCGACAATGATGGAAGGCGTGATGCTGATGGAGCGCGTCAGCAGGCGGCGCAGCCACGGCGCCAGGTTCCAGTTGATGGCGCCCTCGCTGACCATTTGTCCGGCGATGGTGCAGACGATGCCGGCCGAGATGCCCGACAGCAGGAGCGCCAGGGCAAAGATGGTGCCCACGGCGGGGGATATGCTCTTGGCGAGGAGGTCGTGGATGCCAAAGATGTCGGCCTCGGCGGCGTCGGGGTTCTTGTACAGAGAGGCGCCGGCCACGATGAGGATGGCAGAGTTGACAAACAGGGCAAACGTGAAGAGGGCGAGCGCCACCTCGGTGATGCTGTACTTGAGAGAGTGTTTGATGGCCGCCTGGGATGGAACGTACTTGGCCTTGTCGTGGTCGTCGTCGGTAGCCATGGACGAAGCGCCCGAGCTGGGCCGCTCGGGCAGCAGACCATGCTGGGCATCGTACTCGCGCAGCCGCGGTTGCACAATGCCCGAGCCGAGGTACAGGCTGTGCGGCATGACCGTGGCACCCAGAATACCACAGGCCTGGTAGAGGGCTTCCGCCTCGACGAGCTGGCCGCTGGGAAGGTAGCCCCTGAGTACCTGACCGGCACTGCCCTCGATCAGGCTCAGCTGGATGCAGAAGCAGACGACCACGCCCAGCACGAGCAAGCAGACAAAGGCTTCGAACATTCGCAGTCCGCGGAGGGCCCGGTCAGGTCGGTAGAAAAACAGGATGACCATGACATCCAGGATGGACAGAGCACAGCCCGCCACCAGAGGCAGCTTGGGAATCAGAAGATTCAGGGCAATGGCCGTGCCAATGACTTCGGCCATGTCGGTGGCGATGATGGCCACCTCGGCGAGCGCGTAGAGGAAGTAGTTGAGCCAGCGCGGCAAGAAGGCGCGGCATGCCGACGCAAGGTCGAGCCCCGTGATGCTGCCGAGCTGGATGGCGAGCGACTGAAGCAAAATGGCGAAGATATTGCTGAGCAGGACGATGAAGAGCAGCTTGTACTGGTAGGAGGCGCCGGCGGCAATGTCTGTGGAGTAGTTGCCGGGGTCGACTGTACGAGCAATACGTCAGTCAACAGTTTACCCGTACTTGGCGAAGAAGGAAAAAAAAGAAATGAAGAAGAAGAAGAAGAAGAGGAGGAGGAGGAGGAGGAGGAGGAGGAAGAAGAAGAAGGCCAACGGAGTGCAGAGTGCAGAGTGCAGGGACAACGTACTATAAGCAACAGAGATCATGAAGCCCGGCCCGACAAACTTGCCAAACGTCCAGCACGCGTGCTTCAGCTTGTCCATGACGGTCCTGCCAGCCATGCTGGAAGTGCTCGACGTCGGCGACGCGGCGTTGCCGTCCACCACGACCCGGGTTTTGGCGGCGGCAGCGCCCGGCATAGGTGATGATTGTTGGTTCTGTTGGTTTTGCTGATCTGGCAATTGTTGTTGTTGTTGTTGTTGCTGCTGCTGCGCATTGCGCGCGGAGATGTCCAGTCCTTCCATGGCCGCCACCGGGTGAGTCTAGTTGCTCCCAGGTGATGCCAACGTGCACGCTCGAACAAAGCACCCGACGTCTCCCAAGGCCGCCGCCCAACGCCTGCCGCGATGCGAATTCCGCCCTCTGTGTTCCACAGGGCCGGATTCTGCAACCCCCCTCCCCGCCCAAGCTGGAAAGAAATGAAGGGCTATCTCGTCTCCGCCCACGCCAGAATCGTCTGAATGCAGAAAGGGGGCTATTCGTCTCCGGCCCAAGCTCGTCCTCTTGCGCCAGTAAGGGCACTCCCTTGACTCAAAGTCCCTCCAGGAAGCAACGTCGCCGAGCAGAAGTGCACCGGGGCAAGAAACCAGATCGGAATGGAGGCAGCGTGTGCTGTGCAGGTCGTGACTAACTCACGGTGGAATGGCATCGACGGAATGGGAGAGAATTGGATCGGGTTCTTGCACGTGCCGTGGGACTGGTAGCCATGATAATGTGGGGCTCGTCCGGTCTTGTCACTGGCCGCTAGTCGCTGGTCGCTTCTGCTGCCTCCTGCATGTGCAAGCGGATGCCCACGGCTCATGGCACACAGCTCACAGCTCACAGCTCACTGCTCACTGCTCAATGCTCATCTCGCGAGGCGATCGCGCTGTGGCGCTGATAATCAGGGCAATCGTATGATTATTCTATCTAGGTAAGAAAACAGGTATACAAAGAGAATATGTGCGTGTTTTATAGGTTAGGATAGCCCTCGCCAGGCGCGGTCCTACTATTGTCCGAGCACCAATCCGAGCGTAGGAATCACCCCACCTATGCTCCCCGCGCAACAGCTCACATGCTCAATGCGTCACAGCTTCACAACGCGAAACATTCGTGGCAGCGGTCTTTTATCAACGACTTTTGTTCATTTCGCCTTCTCCCGCACAACAGGTCGACACTGCCTTCGTAGACGGCAATGGCCAGCGTTCCATGGATTCTGTTGCACGTATACATACATGTGTTCTAATGCTTCTCTCACGCATTCGTATCGCCCATGTCCAATCTCACCAAACACAGCACTCGCTTTTTTTTGCGCCGCAACCCGTTGAAAGGTGTGGCCATGGGACATCAAAACCTTGTTACGAGTCATGACAAATGGCCCCCATCCCCCACCCATCTTCCATCTACACTCACGCAGCAGCCCGATTCCTCTTATGCTCTTCCCATCTCGTGGAAACCGGATGTCCCTCCAAGACTGGCACAAGCTGTGGCACGCCGGACCAGATTGCCATCATATTTCTCACATACTCCTGGTGCAAAGCATGCTCCCCAGTGGCTAGCAGCTACATCATCATGCCGCGCTCAGTTGCCCTTCTTGCCGGACCTTGCTGCGGCTCTTTCGCGCTCGCGCTTGGCGTAGATGCTGGCCGTGAAGGGATCTTCGTAACGCAGAGCAACTACGTAGACCAGGTAAACCCAAGCTGTTATCAGGATCCCCGCCGGTTTGGCAAAGAGTAGCGCGGTGCCCAAGAAGCTCATGGTTGAGCCCCAGTACATGGGCGAGCCCGTCACGTTGAAGGGAAAGCCCGTCACCATGTCATCCAGCAAAAAGCCAAAGTAGTCGCCGAGAAAAGTCCCGATGATGCCTAATCTCCATGTCGACGAGAGCACGAGCACGTTGCCAGCAGCCAGCAGTGTGTATGCAGCAGCCTGGGAATACACAGTCAGAAGCAGTGGGTGCGACGGTTGTTCTGAGATGGCAGTCTTGTACAGCCAGTCCCGCAGGATGCCCAGAGAGAAAATGGTCGCGGCGAGACTGTAGCAGGCCGCCTTGGAATCACCACCGAACAAGTTTGTCAGGAGCTTGTTTTGATACTCTACATGGCTTCGCCGTCAGCTCTGACAATGCGTTTTGCGTCGTGACAGGACGTAGTCGATCGCGGAATGTTCATCTGGATCCTGGGCTTGCACGAGAAGGGGGATTTGTGTTTGCGGGTGCGCACCTTGTCGAGCAACGATACTGCATGAAGCCAAAGCCGTCTGGTCAGCCAGCTGCCTCACCACACACCTTGGGAAACAGCCGAGAGCATGTCGAATCTCGTGGGGACGTGGCACGGTGGAACAAACTAGACTTACTTCCAAAACAGCGGATTAAAGGCGATGGATGCTCCACAGACTATACGCCACATACGCCGAAGCAACAATTAGCCACGGGGACCCTTGGCCCGGAGGCACACGACGTCACCCGCTTGCTTTGCATCGTGACACAAGCAAGCTTTGACGGACAGCCCCGTCCCAGCATAACGCACCTATCAAGCTCTTCTTGCCGAAATCGACGTAACTGACCAAGTCACCCAGGAAGGACGCCATGGCGGCGAATCGGCCAGGCAATCCAGCAGACGCGAGATGGCACCGGAAAAGAACGGAAAATAGAGAACGCAACCGTCGACGAGGTATGATTGCCCTGCGAGTTCCGACAGCCGACTTGAGCTGATTGAGCTGAGCTCGGGAGCCGCCGCGGTGGCGCAAGTGCGTGTACAAGGCAAGAGGCAGTAAAATGAGGGTGCTGAGGCCGAAGGTGGATGAGAGTCTGAAGTTGCCATACACTTGGGTAGACGGCGCAGAAAACGGTCTGGTTCCCGATTGCTGTCGCGTGTCTGGTTGTGCAACTGCCAGCAACCAGACCAGACCAGTTTGCACTCGTTGGGGGCGCTTGCCCCGCTGTCCGCCCCGCAGGCGGGTGCGACTGCTGAGACGGACGAGACTGGACACCAGCGCGCTGCTCAGTGGGGCAGTGGGGCGGCGCGCTCCCGGCCTCCGAGTCCAGTCTGGTTCTTGCCATAGGGGTACCTACAGGGGGCGCAAGTAATCCCAAAACTTTACACACCAAAATTCCAAGTTTGGCAAATTGTTTGGAATTACCTGAACCCACTGTAACAGCATTGAATAGAGTGATATTCTCAAATCGAACCCTTCTCTTGTGCATTGTCGCTACGCGCCATCTGTGCAAGATCCACAATCACAAGCTGGTCCGCAGTCCGCAGTCCGCAGTCCGCAGTCCGCAATCCGCAACCCGCAACCCGCAACCCGCAACCCATTCACCACCAACTGACCCGCCGCCCCGCCGCCTCCAAGTTGGAGTCTTGGCCATTTGGCTCAACGCACATTGCAAAACACAACACCGGCAAACAAATGTCGCGTCAAAGACATCAGATTGCCATGCCATCGTCCACCTGGGTCCTCAGCCAGGCGCACCCACCGTTTCCGAGCGAATTGCCCCCGCTAAATCATTGGTATCGTAAAGAGAAATCTACACCCACTCTAGTGTATGTAGGTACATGCAGCAAGTAGGTATTCATGTCTGTATGTACACATGTAAATATGCCTGCCGCCTTGCCCTTCTCTGCCATCACGTTGCGTCAGTTCCGCCGAGCCCGAGTCTTCTTGCCTGTTGTTATCGTGTTGTCTTCCTCCTCCTCGTCATGGCCCTTCTTCAAGTCTTCTGTCAAACCCCACTCCTCCTTGTCATACCAGTCCTCGCCGTCAGACATGTCTCTGTTGGGCCCGCAGTGAGCTTCTGCTTTGGCCCAGTGCAGCACATTGCTACGGAGTCTGTGTGCTCGGAGTAGGCCATGGTGTAGCCGACTCGCGCCTCTGCAAACTTCCTCTTGTTTCTGTACATAGAGTGCCAGCAGCCGTCTTAGATCTTCAGCCTCGTTGTCCGGAATCCCCATATTTCGATCGGGCTTGGCGCCGTGTGGTGTCAAAAATAGAGGGTGAATGAAGCATTCTTCCGGCGGTTTCGAAGCGGGAGCCAACGACGACTGTCCTGCCCGTGACCGCTCGTCAGTGGGAATAGCATGTTTTGGTGCTGGCTCAGTTCTTGCGACGCCATTGTCAGCGTTCATATGCCCACTTTGCCTTGATCGATCTTGTTGGCTATCATCTCTCTCCTCTCCATTTTCCAACTCCTTCATTCTTGCTGCTTCTTTCCCATTGCTCTTCACGTCCTCTGTTGTATCGGCGGCATCCATCATGGATGCCTCAGCATCGGCTGCTGGACCGACAGAACCGAGCTGTTGCTCCTTTTCTGGCGCATTTTCAATGGCATCTTTCAACGTAGCACCATTTGCCACAACTCTGCACGAGCTTGTCAAAGCATCGGCGCCCAACGGACTTTGTTGAAAGCTGGTGACGTGCTGATCCGAGTACAGATCGACATCGTTGGTGCCCACTATTGCCTCGCACGGCATCCAGACACGATCTCCACAAAGAGAGGTCCACAGGTGCCTTACTTGCCACAAAGACTTATTTTCTTTTCGCATGATGTTACAGCTTTGCGTGATGAGTTCGGTAAGAGTTTTTGAGGTGAACGGTTTCGAGAGTGTCGGATGTTGTGGTAAATCGGTCGCGGACGTCAAAGGACCCAGGAGATCTGCGGAAAAAAACAAGAAGCGGCGCATACCTGTGAGCATAGAACCCAGTGAAATGAAGGACAAATCAAGAACCTACGTTCGATGTGGATATTGGCATATGGGTTTAAATCAGCGGCTGCCAGTTCGGCGTCTCCTATCCGATCAGCGTCGTCATCACTGCTAATCTCATAGCCCTCGTCGTCGATAAGCGGAGGGTTTCGATATAGAATGCTTCTTCGCACGCCCGCATAATCCACAGTCTGGGAACCAACGCACATTGTCAGATCAAGGGTGGCTGGCTCGTCGAGGTAGCGACCGTCAATGGGTAGACTTGTACCTGCTTGTAAGCGCTTGGACTGGCTGTCGGTGCTAATTGTCCCTTTTGCGCGAATCGCGCCATCTTCTGCAGTTTGTGACCGCGATTTGTAAAACTCTCAATCTCGGAGTCAGAGTCGGATTCTGTCGCGACAGGTCTGATCAGCAACAACCTTGTCTGAGGGGTCGGTCGGCAGACTGGGAGGAGGCCTCACCGTAGGCTTTCCTCTTGAATGCCTTCTTCATGCCAGCTATTGTCTCGGCAAAGAGTATCTGCTGCGTCGCCATTGCAAACGAAGTAATGCGTTGGCGAGGAGCGTCGATGATTGGCAACTTTGTTCGAGAAGGAGCCCGCCGATTCCGCGGCGACAGACGTGATGATATGCTCGTTGGGCGATCCTGAGGAAAAATTGAGGTTGACACCCGCCACGTGTGTCTTGCAAACGATGGGTACGACTGAGACGATTGTCGGCTGGGCTCGCTTCTCAAGCTTGTGTTGGGGAAAATGAGAGCAAGATTGCCGTGTGATGAGGAGAAGGAGGGCACTCAAAAAGTCATTAGCATGTACAGTACAGTATGCACCACAGTACTTGCTTCCTAGTGTACTCACTGTACTTATGGGCTCAGGTATCTCCGAACATTTTACCATACAACTTTGGTGTAAAATGTCTTGGAATTACGTATGACCCACTTTGTCTAGGTACCCACCCACTCTATGCACCGCGTCAGCGCAACATTAGTGACCAGCGATTCAGCAGCAACGATTTGCATCGGACTTTAGATGCGACGAGCAGGCACGGCACAAAGTGACCGCCTTCCTGATTCAGCGTTCTCGTGTTTTGGCCTCAATAACCAATGGAAATCCCTCAACGTCACAGGGCAGGTCCGTGCACAATGCACAGTGCGCGCGGAGACCAGAGCATCATCCAAGTCGTATTTGCCCTTAGCCACAACTTCAAGATGGCCAGAGGGAACAAGCAGCTCAGCATCTCATTCAGCTATCACAGTTCATACATAAGCAAGAACGGTAATCTCCGCCTCAAACAGTTCATCCGCATCCTTTATGGCCTTCTGGTCCCGTTCACAGTCCGCGCCATATTGATCCTCTCTCCCTCAGGACAGTATCAATAACTAGCCACCAAAACTATATTCCATTCCTCGCAAAGAAAAGGCTGGAGGGAAAAATGTAGGTTCCTACGAGTCACGATCTCAAAACTAAAGCCGGCAGCTGGACGACCCATTAGACTCAGGCGCAGTACATGCAAAAACAGCTCCATCATGACTTACATGTCTGGTGAGTTTGTGATTTCCTCGAATGACTGCAGTACATCAAATCCCATTGCTACCAAGGGCTCATATGCATCGTCCACAACCTGCAAAATTTAAGTCAACATCACCACATTCTTCTGGAGCATCTAAGGACCTACCCAGCTCAGTACAGCCTTGGAAGCTTTGTGGGTCTTGCTCTGACGGATGCCCATAAGAGCTAGTCCTTGTAGAACCAGCGTCGCTTGAGATGATGACGGGACAACGGGCGCGATAATACCGCCAATATCTCCTTGGTCGGAGATTAGAGAAGGTATGTGTACAGCCAAGGCGCTGGCCTGGCGGCAAATGACGACGGTCCCGAGGAGACTGCCGAATGGATCCTTGGCTCGCACAATTCCACATGTCTTGCTCTCGGAAAGGGCGTGAGTATAGAGCTCGTGAACTTCTGGATTGGAATTTGTGCGAACGTGGTGTAATACACCCTCCGCGTTCTCCAAACCATGAATCAAATCAAAACTGATGCTGACTATTTGAAGGCTTTGAAGAAGCCCTTCAGGGGCGGTCCAATTAGAAATGTCGTTGATAATCATATTGGTCAAGCGACGCGGGAATTGTGTGTCCCAGCCGCTGTTACTGAACCATTCCTTCACCGTGTTGAGCTCAATATCCAGGGGTACGCCAGGGAAGACTCCAGGAAAGGACATCCCGATTTGGACCTTTTTGATTCCTCTCTGTTCTCCAACGCTTTTCAATGCTCTTTTGTGAAGTGATCGCCCAATAGAGACATTGCGTTTACCAGGGTCGACAAGTAATGCGCCAATCATGCCATGACCACCGACAAAGTAGATGGCAACAAATCCGTAAAGAGCTCCTGTACTGCTATTTCTCACAACGAAGTGAGTTTCCTTGATATTCGGGTTGTGAAGCTCGAAAGACGCCGCTCGCGTCGACTTGAGAAAAGGAAGGTCCGGGGCACTGGCTCGATAGACGGCCCTGAGCAAGTCATCCAGACCAGCAAAGTCTCTGGTGCGGTCGTACTCCTCCACAAGCCAGTGCTGTCTCGATTTGAGCACCTTTTTGCTCTTGCGCATCGTTCCGGGCATGCTTCCCGTAGGACTGATCTCGCCCACCAATACCCGGACCAAGGCAGACATGGCGTTTTCTGTGAAATCAAATGTGCAGACATAGGTTCCTATAGATTTGTCCATAGCGAAGTCGTATGGAGAGCTCGCAGCAACGACAATCAGCTGTTTCTTGTTTCCTCTGCTCCGGTGCATGGAGCACATCATATCCACATGTTTGGTGAAGCCCGCTTGGTACAGGTTTCGGTTGGCATCTGCTGTGACAATGATGATGCATGAAGCCCTGTTTATGAGATTTTCGTGGACTATTTTTCATGGTTTATTGATTATTGTTTTTTTTTTTTTTTCGTTAGCAGACTGCAAAGTTGTATGAGAACTAGACTCCAGGATTCCATATCGTACCTGGTCTTACGCCATTTGCGGTGTAACTCGTATGGAGAAGCTTCTCGTTGCGGTGTCGAGCAAGGCTTTTCCCGAATTCTCGAAATACACCCTCGCCACTCATGATCGCACTCCTTTGGCGTTCTTTATGTGCCCATTCGTCGCGATTTGCATGCGCTTGCGAACAATTCTTTTTAGATACCAGTAGGCTTTTAGTCATCGCGGAGGCGGGGAGCGGTTTGACCAGTGGTGTGAGCAGTAACAGCTCTGCGCCAGGATGCATAGACTTCGAGAGAGGAATCAGTTGCTCTTTGTCACGAATGACAGTGATGGATTCGTCATAAGCATGTCGGGAAAGTGAAAGATGAGATGGGTGAATCTGAGACAAGAGAGAAATGCCTGGAGGATTGATAGCCCTCGCCCAAGATGTACAAGTCGATTTTAGATGCAGAATGCGTCTAATGGACGTGAAGATTCTCTCTTTGGTGATGATCCCATTGTCATAGCCAAGCTTTAAGCCCTTGATGGCTTCAAGCTGGACATCGTAGGCACGGCAAAGGAGTACTAGATCGCAGCCAGCTTCGACTGCCATGACCACTCCGTTTTGGACGCCTAGATCGTGACTCAGTGCTTCCATTTCCAAGCATTCTGAAATGGCAACTCCCCTGAAGCCAAGCTCGTTGCGGAGTAAATCGTCCACGACCTGATCGGAAAGACAGGCGTGGCCAACATTCATGGAAGGATTTGAAATCCCACAGCCGCCAACGAACATGGCGTCCAGTTTTCCAGACGCAATTGCATTTCGGAAAGGCACAAGGGCGCTTAGACTTAGTTCCTCCAGAGTCTGTGTGATGACGGGAACATCGAGGTTAGAACCCTGAAAATCCAAATTCCCGTACGATGGGAAATGCTTGCCGGCAGCGGCTAGTCCAGCGTCTCGAACGCCTCTTAGTGCAGCGAGACCATACTGAGAAACTTCCTGGGGATCATCTCCAGTAGCACGAACACCAAGCGGCTGGTATCTTGCATTATTCAGAACATCTAGAACGGGTCCGAGCATCAAATTGACACCGCACGCCGAGATCTCTGTCGCTGTGGCTTTGGAGATTTCATAAGCCAGCTCAATACGTCCCGTGGCGGCAATACCCATAGCACTAGGAAACTGGCAAACATAGTCCTCATCGAATAAACTGTTGACACCGCCATTTTCTTGATCTAGGGCAATGAGTAGTGGGTGTGGATGGCCGGAGTTTTTGGCGATGGTCTGCAGTTCTTGGACAAGTTTGGCTGTTTCTTGGGCAGCTGATCCATTCAACGTCAGCTCATGTTCCTTATCTGCCGCCCATCACAATCCCCTCCTCGAGGTCGAAACCGGTAGAATCTGATATCGACAGGCCGGTATATTGCAGAGATATGCTTTGAACTCTATGGATTAACGAACGGAGTGGCAAGCGGAGTGCACCAACATTTTAGGTTCTTGGCCGTGAGAATGATGGATCCAAGGTGATGGTCCTCGATTAGACTCTTGATCTGAGGAGTCACTTCCGTGCCATCCCAGCCCATGATCAGCATCTGGCCAATCGCCCTGTTCCCAACACAGCGAAACGCCTACATGTCAGCGTCTATTCCGCGAGAGGCAGAATGCACCGGGAAAGCCATACCAATCGAGGTTGTGCCATAGCGGGTCCAAATCGTTTGCTTCAGGGACGGAGTTGGAGACTGCTTGGTTGGCGATTGAACTGGCAGCCATTGTGGATGGGACAAGGGCGGCGACGAGCTGTCTAATTTGTGGCTGCATCCATGACGGCTGGGCGATTTGCAGTGCACTCGGCAGTTGAGGCTAAAGTCAGACTCTCGCGATGGACGATGCTGCTGAGGTGTGATCTGACATGCAGAGACGAGCCCGAGTGGAGCCGAGACAGTCCCGTGACACCATACGTTTCTTTGTCATGACTGATGACAAAACTGCAACGTAAGAGTCTTGATTGTGCAGGAAGCTGGCGGAGGCTCTGTCGTCGGGCAGTTCCGCCATGCTTCCATGTCCTTTCCATGTCGCATCACTCCGGAGGGTGGGTCTCCGTCTCCGTGTTGGTTGCTGGCGGCACTTGGTGAACATGTCAAGTATCAAGCTGCCGTGGTCCACAGTTCAGAGTCCAGAGTCTTAGAGTTCAGAATCCAGAGTCTAGAGTCCAGAGTCTAAGAGTGTCCACAGTCCACAGTCCACACCACGTTGGAGTTGGAATGTGAGTCAACGTTACATAGGCTTGACTGGAGTCCATTCCCTCCATTCCCTCCATTCCCCTCCAAGTTCTGGTGCTTCCTTCCTTCCTTTTTCCCTCCTTCCCCACGTTTGGTCGGATCCATTGGACAGCGGACCATGAATGACGTCTTTTCACGTCCCAGAGGACCATGGCTGGGTGTGTGTCTATCGGCGCATTCGCGGAACTGCCAGGACTGGCAATCACGAAAGGAGGTAGGAGCCATGTACATCTAAGTACGTACCTACCTACTTGGATACTTGGAAACGTCGCAACGCCCCGTCTTTTGAACCATGAGCAGCAGCCCAGATCTGGTTGCGCGGCACCAGCATCATATATCATTATTTGCCCGGCCATTTACATACACTGGTACAAGGTCATTTTTCACAATCTTCTAGCTGTTGAGCTCCTCCAGCGTTTGTCTCTCGCAATTAACTGCCTAGCCTCTCCACTTCGACAGGTCAACTCCTTTTCACGTGGTTTCATGCGCCGACCTTTATTTATACAACCAGACAACCGATCTTGTCGCTTTTCGATAAAAGACATGCCCATTGCGATCTCGCCCACGACGCGGCCCCGGGCTAGCAACGGACTGACCAAATTCACCAACTGCCGGCTTGTCAGAGGGGATGATTTGATCTCCGAAGACCTCTGGGTCAGCTCGATTACTGGCACCATCGTCAACAGTCAGGCCAGCTTCTTTGACGATCTGAATCTCCCGGGTGAAGTAATTGATCTCGGCGGGCGGATCATCTCTCCAGGCATGATTGAATGTCAGCTCAACGGGGCGTTTGGCTTCAATTTTTCCACTCTTCCCGACGACATGTCTCGATATGGCAAAAGGGTCCGCGAGGTGAACAAGTTGCTTGCCCGGACGGGCGTTACATCTTACCTGCCCACCATTACCAGTCAGCGATCAGAGTTGTACCAAAAGGTGAATATGAGGTCTCAACCCCGGCGTCATGCAGGGCACGCCTGCGCGTTCCTATAGTCACCGAATTGGCCGGCACCTATGGGAAAGATTAGCAGCCGCTTTTTCCAGGCTGTTTAGCTCAGACTGGCAGTAACGCCTTGCTTGTCTTGTCTGCCTGCAGTCGATGAGGCCCATCGCTAACAGCAACCATGTACACAGGCACTGCCATTTCTCGGACCATCAGGACGCGCTCGAGATGCCCAGGACGGCGCCGAGTCGCTTGGTGCTCACTGCGAGGGTCCTTTCTTGAACCCTACGAAAAATGGAGTTCATGATGTCGATGTTTTGCTTGAGGCTCAACGTTTTGACGACGTCGAGAAATGCTACGGCGTCGAGAACCTGCGCCCAGGACGCGAGGGTGAAACGACACGGGTCAAATTGATCACAGCGGCTCCGGAACGGGGTCAAATGATGAGGTTGATACCGGAGCTGACTTCGCGCGGGATCATCTACTCAGTTGGCCACTCCGAGGCCACGTACGAGGAGGCGTCTGAGGCTGTTGGCCAAGGCGCGTCCATGATCACACATTTGTTTAATGCTATGCGGCCTCTGCATCACCGAAATCCCGGTATTTTTGGGGTCTTGGGCAAGGCCGGGAACTTGGCACGTCCCTATTTTGGTGTCATCGCTGACGGCATTCACTTGCACCCCACCACAGTGAAGATCGCCTTCAATGCGCATCCGGATGGCTTCATTCTTGTCACCGACGCTATGCACCTCGCTGGGTTGCCAGATGGAACATATCCCTGGACGAACGGCGAGCAGACGTGCAACATTGTCAAGAAAGGATCAAAGCTGTTGTTGGAAAACTCGAACACTATTGCTGGCAGGTAAGTCTAGTCTGCGAACAATGGAAGCAAGGAAGAAATTGATGTGCACTTGCAAACAGAGGAATTTTCGTGGCATAGAAAAAAAAAGAAAAAGAAAAGAAAAAGCGCTAACAGCATGTCGTAGTTCCATTACGCTGATTGAATGTGTCAACAACTTCCTGGAATGGTCTGGCGCAAGCATCCCACAGGCTCTCAAGTCCGTGACTTCCACCCCGGCAGCCATGCTGGGTATAGAGAAAACCAAGGGAACCTTGGAGGCTGGGGCTGATGCCGACCTTGTCATCTTTTCTGAGGAGAGGCCTACGACTGGGTCCGGATCTACGAAACTCGTGGTGGATGAAGTATGGAAGTTTGGAAACAGACTGTTCAGCGGGGTAAACGTCGTGGGAAACTCTCATGGATGAGGCGACAAGAAGAAAAACTTCAAGGCTGAAGGTGAGGATGTTCTGCATCGATGCAGGGAGAGATGACGACGCGCACACAATCTGGCTCGCAACGAGCACCTCACTATATCTGCGGCAAAACCACTATCATCCTCACGTAGTCTCATGCTGTTGGTGGATTTGACTAGGGGAGGACATGGCTTTGCAGGCAGAGGACGTGATACGCCCGAACGTGAAGCGGGAAAACAAGAGTGGACTGTAATCAGGCCAAGGGGCAAATGAGCGCGTTATTGAATGAAGCGCACGACCACCACTCTCTGTGGAAGGTTGTGGCATCCGTGATGTTTCTACCTGCTGCCAGGTACCTAGGTAGGTACCTACTACAGTAGGTAGGTCGGTAGGTACTTGCCTACACTACTAAAGTACCTACCTAGGCAAGTACCTGGATACTAAGTAGGTGCCTATCGATATAAGTACCACTTGAAGGTAGACAGTGCTGAGGTCCTTGTGTATAAGTCACCGGATAGAATAGCATTTCCGTTTTTTTCCCTGTTTGATTTTTCTTCCTTCCTTCCCTTTCCTTCTTATTTTCTACCACTACAGTACGCATGACAATTTAAGACCAAAAAAGTCCCTTTTTTTTTCTTGCTGCCGCTGTGCTCGTGCCAAAGCAACTTTCCCTTGAAATGGACACGGGAGTACATACTTACAATGGAGTGAGGACCTCAGAGACGTCTCAGCCCCGCCCGTCGTCTCGGAGCCAATCCGAGTGCGGCTGCTATTCTAGAACTCCTGGAATCGTACCAGACGTTTCCGGGTCCGCAGGTCATACGCGGACATGAATCTCCAATCCGTTTCTGCCTTGACGGTTCCACCTTTCCACTCGGTCTGGTCGGTTGTGAACCGGAGCGGGAATCGAACACGCTCCTGGTCCCACGGGGAGCCACGCGGCGTGTCGGGGGAAAACACCCCCCCCATGCCTCTATGGGAATGAGGTCTGACGTCTAGACGTGCCAGGGCGCTCTTGCGGAGGGGGATTTGGCGCAAGTGCGGCGTTGCTGTGTAGCTTTGCTGGAGGGGTTTGGCGAGATTGTCGGGGGGTCGTGGAGGGAGCCGGGCTGCTCGGTTGTGGCAGGGTCGTGTTTCCCGTCCCCGTATTTCTGTAAGGATGCGGGTAGTCGATGTGGCTTGTGAAGGCTTGAAAAGGCTTGAAAAGGGCAAAGTGCACATATCCTTTTGGTGCGCGGAATATGTACGTAGGTAAGTATGCATGTACGTACAATATGTACTGTATTTATGTGTCGAGGCCGTCGAGGTGCCCGGGCAGGGGGGAGGAGGTGGGGTCTTGGGGGCCGGGGGTTGATTTTGATTTTCTCTAGGGGGAACTGGACTTTTTTTTTTCTTTTTTCTTTTTCTTTTTTCTTTTCTTTTCTTTTCTTTTTTTTTTTTTGCCGCGTCGGAGGCTGCGAGTCCCCGAGACGAGGTACATGCAGCACGTACATGTGCACGTGGAAGCGCCGGGAAAGCTGGGAAATCACAGGGATGCCCGGCCGTATGTACTGTACAAGGCGGGACGGAGGCTCTTCCGCAAGACGCATATGTAGAAGAGGGGAGCTTGTTGCCGGGTCAAAGGAAGGATGCCGAGAAAAAGAAAAGGAAAAGAAAAAGAACAAGGAAAAGAAAAAAAGGAAAAGAAAAGAAAAGGGCGATGCACAGCGACAGAATCGAATGACGGCTCCGGCATAGAAAATGGGCAGGGCATGTGGGAGGATCCACCAGACAGCTGCAATCGCGGCTCGTCGTCGTGGCTGGTCCCGGCCCGTTCACAGTTCACGTTCACAGTTCACAGCTCGCAGTTCACAGTTCGCTTCCCGCGTGATGGAGCGGGGCGCCGGCCCGCGGGGGTTGATGTGTGGAGAAGGGCCCTGGGCTGAGCACAGGGAGCAGGCCGTGGGCGGGCGGCGATTGGTCGACGCACAGGTAGCAGACAGCAGCGCAGAGGTTGGCCGTTGGCCGCTGCCCTACCGTGGCGCCACGGTCTGGTGGTGCAGCAATGGGCAGTGGGCAGTGGGCAGTGGGCAGTGGGCAGTGAACTGCGGGCTGCGGGCTGCGGGCTGCGGGCTGTGAGGCCATTGAGCCTTTTTTTTTTTTTTTTTTTTTTCACCAGGCCACATGCACGCTGAGCGGAATCAGACCAGACAGTAAAGTGTGCTTGTGCAGGTGCAGGTGCAGGTGCTGTACATTGTACATATGTATGTCCATACAACATGTCGTCGTGAGCCACGCACAGCGCAGTCCCAGGTCACCGGCTCGCCCTGCTGCGAGGCCCCTGTCCGCCCCGTCTCTGCCTGTCCCTGGCGGCGGCAAGCGATCATGGATCCTGGTCCATCGCGGCCAGGGCCGGTCGACAGCTGTGCCTGCTGGGCGGTGGAGCACGCGGCCAACCGTGGACATGATTATTTTGAGTTTGGAGGGCGATGACGGGGGCTAGTCTCGTTGTCTCGTTGTCCCGTTGTCCCCTCGTCTCGTCGCCTCGTCGTCCTCGTCGTCCTCGTCGTCCGTCCCCCTCGGCCGGCCGAGACGGGGTTCCTGCCCCTGTCCTTTGGCTCCATCGAAGCCCGCTGGCCCGCTGCGGCACCCCCACCACGGCACCACCACGGCACCACCACGGCACCCAGCTGCGCTGATCCCCCCCCAGACACGTCGACCAGTAACACCAGACCAGACCAGGGAAGGCCAGGCCAGGCCACCCCGCCGTCGCCGCTCCGCCTATGTACATACGCACCGGTGACAGCCTGGCCAGCTGTTGACGACATCTGCACCCGCTGGGCCGTCGTCAAGGCTGACTGCTCGGCGCTGGCCGGCTCAACATTACCTGTCTGGTCTGGTCTGGTCCGGTCTGGTCCGGTCCGGTCAAGTCAAGTCTGATAGCTTCAACCTCGAAACCCAGCGGGCTCGGCCATCTTTCCTGCCGCCAGGCCAGCCAGCAGCCAGCAGCCAGCAGACGGCAGACGGCGGACGGCATTCAGCGCGCAGCATCAACACGCCATCAACACGCTGCACCACGCCCTGCATCACGCCCGGCAAAAACCAGCGGCTCTCCCCCCCCTCCAACCACCACCAACGTCCGGTTGTCGGGAGACTCGGTACTCCGTCTCCTTGCGCAGGTACGCTCGGTGCTGTCACACTTGGCTCGCCTCCAACACCATCCCCTTCCGACTTGGCATCTGTCAGCGCTGCCCATCTCCCAGAGCTTCATATTTCGCCCTCCGTCTTCCCTTTTTGTCCCAGGCGACCCGTCCATCTCGCCCGCGTCGCGTCCAGCAAAGTACAACCCAAAACCCCCATCCGTCCCGCTTCCGCTTCCGCTCCTCTCCCGCTCCTCTCCCGCTCCTCTCCCGCTCCTCTCCCGCTCCTCTCCCGCTCCTCTCCCGCTCCTCCCCTTCTGCGCCCGGCGACAGAGTACGACATTGACGCTCCTTCGGCCGCATCGATCCCTTTCGACCTTGATACCAGACCTGCGCTCCCCGTCGCCTCTGCCGAGATACAAGGCTCCCACGTACCGACGTACCGACGTACCGACGTACCGCACCGGCCGAGGCCGAGCCATGCCATGGCCACGTTCAACTCTATGCCGGCTATGACAGCCACTGCGCCCAGCCAGGGAATGGCCTTGAATCATGCTGCATACAGTCAACCTCTGACCGCGATGCACTTTGATCAAGACTTCAACTTTGAAGAAGCAATCCTGTCAGTTGCCCTTGTTCATCTCTTTTCTTCGAGCATAGGCGTCACCACCGCGGACGGCAGTCTTGAGACCCGGGCCCGTCCAAAGTAGCATTTGAGTTTTGGATGCATAATGGAGAACATTGCGCTGTGCCTCTGCCCCTTTGGGAGACCGAGAAGAAAGAGGGGGAGTGGGGGAAAGTGGTTGGTTCATTGTTGCTAACCGGACAGCAGCGACGGCGCATCTCTGCCTGCCCTTCCTTTTACGCCCGCGTATACCTTTGATCATTTCTCCACCACGTTTGAAGATCCCTTCTCATACTCGACCCGGACGTTCGATGCCGCACCGAACCCAGATGCCTCCAATGAGGAGTCGTCACCCCAGGAGCTGGACAACAAGCTGCTCGGATTCTCCGACCCAGTCACCAACGTCACCGTCGTCGACGACGCCGGCCAGTTTGCCGACGTCAACATGAGCGCCGAGCTGTACGGCATGTTCTTTGTCGCAGAAGACGTGTTTGGAGGCGACTCGACGGGACGGCCCCTGGAACTGACCTGCTACCGGCGCAATCTGTGGCAATGCTCCGGGCAGATCACGCTTCCCAAGAATCTCGCCCATCTGATGGACGAACACGGCCGCCAATTCGTCGTCGACAAGTTGTCCGCCTCCATCACAGCCGTCGAGTCCATAGAGGGCAAGCCAACGGAAATCATCAACATCCCCTGGAAGAGTTCGAATCCGCAGGCCGCCGGTCCGGGCGAAGACATCAAGGTGGCCGGAGCCCCGCCTCACATCCCCCTCGACCTGAGCACAGCCCAGGAGGTTGACGCCATCCGGGTGACCGTGCCCGTGTCGTGGAAGAGACTGCAGTTCAAGCATGCCACGGCCAACAACGGACGGCGAAAGGGGCTCCAGCAGCACTACGTCGTGCGCATCAACCTCATGGCCAAGTCCACGGGCGGGGAGGCCATGACGATTGCGCACGTTCAGTCTGGGCCCGTCATTGTTCGGGGTCGCAGTCCCCGCAACTTTGACAGCAGAAAGGACGTCCCTCTGATGGGCGAGAAGCGCGTGGAGCGCAAGAACACGGCTGGTTCCGACACTTGTACGCTGAAGATGGAGCGGGACAGTGCGCAGGCCACTCCCCAGAGGTTTCAGGCCAAGGGTGGTACTGGGGTGAGTTTTTTTTCTTTGGGTTTATTTTTTAAAAAAAGTTTTCCTCTGAGAACCAAAAGAAGAAGGAAGAAAAAGTAGGTAAAGAAAAGGGGTAAAAAAAAAGTAAAAAAAAATAATTAAAAAATAAAAGGAAAAGAAAAGGAAAGGAAAAAAAGGAAAAGAAAGGGACGGAAAGTGCCAACATCCACCCATGCAAGAGACCACAGCTAACGAGTCCAAACAGACATTGACCGAATGGTCCGGCAGTAACCAGCAACCAGTGCATCATCCACACAGCGAAAATCCGTATCCGGCCAAGAGAATGGCTCGCTCTCCCACCGTGAACCGGCCACCCGTGCCTTGCTGGTCCCCGGATGGGAAGAGCGCGACGGCCAGTCAGAGCCATCGCGGATCCATCAGCCGCCAGAACACGGCGCTCCCCATCAATCTTTCCCTGTCGGAAGATGAAAAGAGTCCGAACCGATCCGGCGCCGAGCTGCAAAGTCCCCAGACGGGAAAGGTGCTCACCGGTCCAGGACAGAAGGCCGGAAGCAGCCCGCCCGACGATCCAGATCCCCTCTACGAATACTTTCCCCTGACGGTGGATGATTGGTGCGTGCATGCCGAGCCGGGACGACGATGAGCAAATCATTCGTCACCACGCTAACTTTTCTTTCTTTCTTTCTTTTTTTCTTTCTTCTCCCCTGCAGGATGCCTCCCATCGACGCCGTGTACAGACCGCACGTGGTTCATCACACAATCGTGCCACCTGAAATCAAGGCGCAGCAGAGACAAAGCCGAGCAAAACGGTACTTTGCGGCCGAGTGAAGAACAGGGAGAAAAGGGGGTCGGGGTGAAAGCTGCTGGTGCCAGACGCCCGACGCCGTACGACCCCAGCCTCTTTGCGGATTGGCGCCACGGAAACCACTCTTGCAGGCCTTTTTTTTTCTTTCTTTTTTTTTTTTCTTCTTTACCTTGTTCGGCAGCAACCATTGCATCATGTAGTTTCGACGCACATCATGCATGCAGCACGTGTTGGGATGCCTCTTTTTGGATGGGAGCGCGGGTATATGTCCTTTTTCATCTTTTTTTCCCTTTTCTCTTTCCCTTTTCTCTTTTCATTTTTATTATTTCTATCCCATTTCATCTTTATCCCCTTCTTTCCAATCCCTTATATCCCCCTCTCAATCTTTCCCATCTTTCCCCCTTTCTTCTCTCCATCTTTTCTCCCTTTTTTCTTCTCCCCCACATAACTTGTCCTCTTCCTTTTCATCCAGCGACACGCCGCGTGCACCCTGCATATACCCGTCAGTAGCTCCTCAATAAGACATTGCCCGAACGCACTTGGACCTCTGTAGCAACGTCGCAGGTGGGCCGAGCACGCTCCCCGAGTGCCGACCCCGACGCCACGCGACGAGCCTTCCTTGCGGCATTGCTTCAAATCCTGGACCCCATCACGGCCTTGTTCCACAAGGCAAGATGGATTTTTGTTTGCCGCTGTGAATTCTCAACGATCCGGGGGGGTGACGCGTGGACATGCCGTAGCTTCTTACATCAACACAAACACATTCACGACCCTGCACAGCCAGCCACATCCACTTCTGATCCATTCAGTTTCTCCCGTCCTTTTTTTTTTCTTCTTCCAAAACAAATAAATTCTAATGTATAATCATTCTTGGCAGATAAACTATGTGGTATCTAAAACTCTTCCCGCCCATCCCTCGACCCAGTTTGTTTTCTAGGGAATCGCCAGTTTCTCTCTGCCGACGCAAACGAAGGACTCAATCACCACAAGACAGCTGAGCGATATGGAAATCAAGGACTCTCAAGAAAAAACGCCAAAGAAAACAGATGGTATGGTTCTTGACATAAAAAAGACAGACACCTGCGCCGAGCAAAAACGCCTTGAGTGTTGTACTCGAAAAGAAACGAACCTGTATAAAAGAAAGAAAGAAAAGAGAAAAGAGAAAAGGGGACAAGATATAGAAAACATAAAGAACCCAATCAGGACTCCATTTTGCGTCGAAACCATGTCACGTCGACATTCTCTTCCGCCGACACGTGCGTCTCTAGGCCGTGATGGCGTTGTGTCGAGTAGCCTGCTGCTCTCGAGTCGGCGTAAGTCGCCGGTGCAAGCTGGGCTCAGGAATGCGAGAGGCCATACGGTCGGGGATGAGGTCTGGAGAAACCGATCGGACTGGGTACTCGGTGGCAGGTGTAGCACGAAGGAGTCGAGACGTAGTCGGTTGAGGGGAGACAATGGTAGGTGATTCGACCTCGTCGACGCGGGTCGCGGGAACGACACCGTTGCCAGTGCGTACTTTGGACGGTAAGATTTGCTCAAAACCAGCCTCCTTGGCGACCTTTTCAATGCTCTTGAAATACTATAATTACCACATCCGCGTCAGTGCATTTTCAGAATGGTCTTTACGCAAAGTCACATGACTTCCGGGGGTTCGCAGGAAGACTGGGCAGTGTACACATAGCTTTTCTCTCACCTTGACAGTCTTGACCTGGAGCTCGAGAGTGGCGTCCTCGTCGACCACAATCATGGGGTGTGGGTGCAACTGCAGACTAGATAGAGTCCACATATGATTAACGCCCTGCTCAATGCAGCGCTGCAGCGCAAGGGATTTGCGCGGTCCCAAGATGATGACGACAACCTCGCGAGCCTCGAGCACGGTCTGGACACCGACGGTCAGGGCCATGCGCGGAACCTGGCTGACGTCATTGTCGAAGAAACGAGAGTTGGCCAGAATGGTATCGTAGGCCAAGGTTTTGACTCGGGTTCGGCTTGCCAAGCTAGACCCGGGCTCGTTGAAAGCGATGTGGCCATCCTCACCAATGCCAGCAAGGAAAAGGTCAATGCCGCCCGCGGCCCTGATGGCGTCTTCGTAGGCAATACACTCGGCCTCGAGATTGGGAGCATTTCCGTCGAGAATATGAACGTTGGAAGGGTGCACATTGACGTGGGAGAAGAAATTTTTCCACATGAACGAGTGGTATGATTCGGGATGGTCACGGGGAATGCCCACGTACTCGTCCATGTTGAAAGTGACGACATGTTCAAACGAGATCTTGCGACGCGGCTTGTCAGTGATCTCGTGCAGACTGGCAGCCGTGGTAGGAGATTTATCGTGGCTTACCTCGCCAGCCTTGTACTTTTCGACAAGAACCTTGTAGACGCCGAGGGGACTGGATCCTGTGGGAAGACCGAGAACAAAAGGATTCTCGGCGGTGGGCTGGAAGGCCCTGATGCGGTTGATGATGTAATTTGCGACATAGCTGCTGGCAGCCAACCCGTCGTCACGAATAATCAGCCTCATCTTTGCGGGCCGAATTCTGTTGCGCTTTGAGAGGTTTTCAAAAAGATAGCCAAGTGTCTGGCTGAGCAGCACGTAAGTCTACGTGCTATCGGACGTCGCCCCGGAAAGGATATTGGAATGGTGGGTCGGGTAAGGGGTGGTGACGGGTTATGGGCCAGTGAAGGACAGAATGTTTTTCAATATCTGCTCAGAGTCGGCGTCGAGAGCTGAAGAAAAGAAGAAGAAGAAAAGAAGAGAGGGGGGCAGGGAACAAGAGGCAGAAGGCACGAGGCACGAGGCACGAGGCACGAGGCACGAGGCACGAGGCACGAGGCACGAGGCACGAGGCACGAAGCAGGGAGCAGGAAGCGTCTGGAAGTATATAAGGCTCGATCCAAAGTTTGGTCAGAACCAAAAGTTGGAGCCAACATGGAAATGCTGTAGCAGAGGCTCGGCATGAACGGAGCGTCGGATGACGTTTTGCAAGTACTCAGTACGTACTTTATGCGAGGACATCTGTGCATGCTACTTAATGTAAATACTTACCTAGGTAAGTACCTACCTACTTACCTACCTGTATGGATGCATGCATCATGGCCACAACGCCACCTCGACCCAAAAAGGACGGGGAAAATAAAATTCTTGAGGCCATCAATGATGAGTCTGCGTCGATGGATGCATGATTCCCAAGACGCCAAGGTGGTAGTGACCAGTGGGAGAATTTACTGGCCACATGGTCATCTGGTCATCAATGATGGGGGCCTGGCCCGGCCGGCGGATCTTGGCTCTGCGCGGCCATCAATGTTGCAGCAGCATCCAGATCCAGGAGCCCTGGACGGACGGTGCGGTCTTGCCGATTCAGGCAGTAGCGATGCTGGGAGTTCCTTCCCCTTCTTCCGGGATGAGGATGGAACGTCACTGCAAGCGCTTGCGGGCAGCATGGAATTTGTGGGTGCTCCAGAAGCCACGCGGCCGTCATGAACATCAAGTTGAACGAGTGAAAGGTAATGTTGAGTCGTTGACAATGGATACTGCATGTGGCCGGTGTGGGTCCTGGCCGTGGGGTTCTGCCACCCGCCTGGTGCGCCCCGCCAGGCTGTATGTACCTAAGTACATACATATGTACAGTACATACATACAATGTACTCGGTCCCCAGCTGCCAGACATGCCCCGCAAAGCCCGCAACTGTCCATACCTGTCCGCACCTCCGGTCGACGTTCGACGGAGAGGTCGACGCTCCACCTGCCGGATCAGGTCGGATATTGGTGACCGGCTTTTGTGCCCCGTGCTGACTCGTGGTGTTTCTTCCGCGGCTTGCCGGGTGTGCTTCTACATTTAAAAACGTGTGTATACAGCAAGCCGAAATAATACAATAATAAGAAGAAGAGGAAGAGGAAGAGAATACATAAGGGTAAGAGAAAGAGAAAAGAGAAAGGAATATAAAAGAATATAAAAAATAAATAGATAAATGAATAAACACTCAAATTTACAGCATGTTCTGAAGCGCGAAACCCCCCAGCTGTTTAGACATAATGGTTCTCGAACATTCCGCCGTAGAATCTTGGTGTAAAAAGTTTCGGAACGACCTATGAAACCCCTTATTAGCCGCCGCGGAACGAACCAGCCCGCCCCACATCGCCACCCACCTCATCACCAACCTCGTCCACCTCGTCCACCTCATCCCCCTCGCCCACATTACCCACTCATCACCACCCCGGCACCATCGCAACGTTACAGCTCCCGCTTTGTGCTTTAGCCTTGAATGTTGCTGGCAATTTCGCGTCAAGTCGTGATGTAGCACCCGTGCAGCATTCAACCCGAGACATCTGGCGTCATCCTACCCTTTCATGCTGCCCATTTGGGCCATCTCCGCCGTCCTTTCGTCTGGGCATCCATGATTCCATGTGGTTGCTTGCGTGCCCGTGCCATCATGTGCACTTCACCGTCGGCTCAGCCTTGCTTGTTGCCAGTCCTTATATGCCACGTTAAATTCAAGGCTGTGAGGCCTGCAAAGGTCATTTGGCCATCTCGCGCCGTGTCAGGCACGCCGTCTTGTCGACGTTCAACCTTGACTCGGTACCAGGTACCAGACCAGACGCTACTTACTTTCCGGCATCGACAAAACACCTGGCCAACAACAATGAACACTCCGAGACAACCGCACAAGGCAACGAGCAACAAAACATCACACAACACGCAACACCCTACCACAAGCTGCCTCTTAGTAATAATGAAGCTTACCTGACGATTGCATGAGTACCGGCCACAGGGTTCCATCCAAGTTGATTGATCCGTCGCCCACGTCCTTGCTATCCATCCTTTCAACTCTCTGTATTTACTTGAGTTTTTTTTTTTTTTTTTCTCTTTCTCATCGCCCTCTCGGGCTTTGTGTCGCGTCGTCCTGGGCTTCTCGTCCCACTCGTTTCCACCATCATAGTGGCCCATCGATTCCTGGCGGCTACCTGTTCCATATGCTTCACACTGGCTTGTATTGCTGCGTCCATCGTTTGCATCTACACAATCACCGAGCTGCCTATTCGGCTCTCTCGTAGACTGGTCGGTTTTATATCGGATCCAAACGTTTCCGTTTGATACGGCACGATTTAGACCAGATATATATCATCATTAAGCTCTCGTTCATCTTTGGAATCTATTCCTTCACTCCAAGAAATTCAGAAATTTCACCTTCTCTTCTTCACTGCTCTTGGTTGAATTAAAGGCATCCACGACATTCTTCTTTGCAATGATCAATTCTTCCAAAGCATTCTTGGCTGCAATTGTAACGAGCTGGCTTCGCGGCAAATCTCTGGCACAGGCCATTCTGGCATACGGTGTCAGTTCGATCACAGCTAGAAAAGGTAATAGAAAGCAGTCTACAACACTGCACGAATTTCTCAAGGACGCCGAGGCCGCACTTCTGGGCCCTGTCAACGGGGACCAACTTCAAGAATTATCGACCAGGCTTAAGGGACAGTTCATTGAGCGGCTGCAAAAAGACAAACAGTCTATGCTGCCTTCCTATAGCCATAGACTTCCCCTCGGAACCGAGAAGGGAGAATATGTGGCTCTGGATGTCGGGGGTTCGACGTTGAGAGTTGCAGTGGTCGCACTGCGCGGCTGTGAGGCTGCCGTGGACAAGCAGAGTGAAATCATCAGCATGCACAGCTACCGGATCAACAACGACGTCAAAGATCTACAGGGAACACAATTCTTTGGCTGGATGGCCAAGAAGGTCAAGGAGACTCTTGCTGAAAGTGGTGGCTACGCAAATAGTCCTGAGAATCCACTGCCCATCGCGTGTGCATGGAGTTTTCCGATCGAGTAAGCATTCTGGCCTGAACCCCTTTAGCAATTCAAAACCCTCCTTCTCAAACTCCTTGCTCGACGGAAACAAACATCTGACAGAGCACAGGCAAACGTCTATCCGTGGAGGCAAACTCCTGCCGATGGGGAAGGCATTTTTGGCAGATCAAGGGTTGGTTGGTGAGGATCTCGGCGAAATTGTGAAGCAGGCCTGTAAAGATCAGGACCTCCACGTCGAGCTGCGTGCTGTCTTGAACGACTCTAGTGCTTGTCTGCTGTCTCGGGCCTATTCCCATACAAACACTCGATTCGGTCTGATATTGGGCACCGGCGTCAATCTGGCCGCTCATCTCCCGGTGCTGAGTATTGGGAAGAACAAGTTTGGCATCCGACCGAAAGCGTGGTTCAATGAGGCCAGCCATGTTATTGTCAACACCGAGTTGGGCATGTTTGGTCACAACATCTTGCCGCTCACAAAATGGGACCAGGCATTAACAAAGCATCATCCTCGTCCAGACTTTCAACCTCTCGAGCACCTTGTTAGCGGCTTGTATTTAGGGGAAATTGTTCGACTAATTCTCTTGGAAGCCATCGAAAAGACGGGCATTTTCGGCGGCATCGTGCCTCCTTCGCTCAAGGGACACTACTCGTTAGGAACTGATACCCTCTCCATGATTGAATGGTAAGCTGCTGTACACTGTCAGCTCTTGGACAATTTTTTTTTCGCTTACTTAGAGACTACTAGCGACACATCTTCTGATCTACAAGGCGCCACTCAACTTTTCTCGGAGCGCCATCCGTCACTTCACCGGCCCACCACTTCCGATCTCGCCGCCATCAAAGCCATTTCGTCCCTTGTAGCTGTTCGTTCCAGTGCGCTGGTCGCCACTTGTGTGTACACGCTGTGGGAGATGCGGCTAGAGTTTGAAAAACGGTACATCGAGACTCCCTCTGGAGCGTGTCCCGAGCGCAAGCACGTCGATGCGGACATGGACCACCTGCAAAGGACCACAGTTGTTGCATTCAATGGCAGTGTCATTGAGAACTACCCCGGCTATCGCGCCAGCTGCCAACACTACCTGGACCAGCTGACTGAAAGCAAGGGATTTCCTGAACATCGACGCATAGACCTGGTTCCCGCCAAGGAAAGTTCTTTGTTAGGCGCCGCGGTCGCACTCGCGTGCGTCGAACGCGATGATCGACACGGGTCTTATTCGTGATGTGGGCACTCCGGAAAACACTTTGATTGAATAAGGCAGCGACTTGTCGTGTTTCTACTTTTTTTTTTAATATTTTTTTATACTTTCTATGGTTTTTTTTAAAAAAAAATTCTTTCCTTTTTCCTTTTCTTTCTAGCAACGGGAGGTGTTAGGGGTTTGCTACTATACTTGCCCTCTCTTCTGATTGGACACGGGACGACATTCAATTTCTCTCCTCCATCTTGCGTTGTGCTATTTTCCCGTACAACACTGCGGTAATTGTAAACACTTTTCGTGCGCGGGATCAAACCGCATTTACCACCCTTAGAGGTGCAGGCTATCATTTCGCGTTTTGACCGTCTGGTATTTTATTTTTCTTCTTCTTCCTTCTTCCTTCTTCCTTCTTCCTTTTTCCTTTCTTGCGGAAAAGTGCTTCGAGTCTTCTTTGCAAGATTTACCACTGAAATGCCTCAAGTTGGCATGTAGTTTTTTGTGCTCGGAAGAAATAGAATATGCTCCAACAAGGACCTTGGGCTGAAATGAAAGCCAATGAACAATTGGTAGAGGAACGCATAATAAGTGCCCGCCCGAGTCACTGCCCAGTCTGCCGGCACGTCGTCTCTTATTTTTTTGATGCCCGGGGCATCTAAACGCGTCGCGGGGTAAAATGGGCAATTGCTATTTTAACTTCCCCCCCCCCCCCCCCAACTACCGATCTAAGTAGAGCGACTCCAATCCCCGCGAGATTCGGCGGACAGAACAAGTCTCTGGACACGCCATAGATCATCACGTGACTGCCTGCCTAGTTCGCGTTATAGAAGCTCGCGTTTCCCTCCGCCGCGCCATTTCTTCAGGTACGCGTCCCCCTGGCTGCCATAAACAGGGTAGACATTGTACATGCAGACCTTTGATGCTTCACGACTGTCCAGCTTCGCCAACCAATCCAAAGATCGTCAAGCTCTCCATCACTGGTCGTCAACGAGGGCATCGACATATCTCTGAGGTTCGCACCAGAACGCGAACCAAGTTCTGGATCAAAACGCGTGGGAGCTTGGACGCGACAACAGCCATGCTTGCGCAGCCCGGCATCTTCCACGAATGCGCAATCGCGTTCGTCCCGAGCAATGAGCTCACGGCACAGTTTATCAACGAGGTTTGAAAACACCACTGTTCTTTAGTGGCTCCAGTCATCGTCGGCTAACAGTCTCATCTCTTCCCGTTTTGCGTCTCACCATCGCTAGTTGTCAAACGTGATCCAAGAAAATGGCGGCGTGGTCTGCGAACCTCGCCGGAACGGCACGATACCCATCGAGAAGGTCACTCACATCGTCTCCAACACCATCAACTTCGAGCAGTATGTCGAGTCGCAAGCCATCATGATTCCCGTGGTATCGGACAAGTGGATCTCCAGCTCGGTGATGAAGCGAAAGACGGCACAGGTCAGGCCCTTTTCGCCGGATCCTCGCATGATCTTTCGCGAGGTTGTCGTCACATGCGCCGACTTGCCGCAAATGGACAAGGAGAGTATTCTTGGTGCCATCATGGCACTCGGCGGGCAGGAATCGAAAGATGCGTCGAGGTTGACGACACATATTTGTGCTTTGAGCATGGAGGCGCCCAAGGTGGATGCTGCGGTGAAGAAGGGATTCAAGGGAAAGGTTGTTTTGCCGCACTGGTGAGTCCTTTGAAAAGCGACTTCTTTCTTTCTTTCTTTCTTTCTTTCATTCTTTTTTTTTTTTCTGCATCAGGATAGTCT
>SRPV01000208.1:0-28771 GCA_018360135.1 Claviceps sorghi | reverse complement strand
TAAAGTTTAGGTTCTTATTTAAAGTAATTAATAAGTATAGGTTATAGCTTAAGGTTGTTATTATAAGCTTTTCTTAATAATACTTTATATAAGTTACTTACTAATAAGTACCTACCTTAGCTATTTTATAAAGTAGCTTAATTACTTCTATAATTATATTAATAGAATATAAATAAGTAATTTATTAAGGTAACCTTATAATAATTAGCTTATTAAGCGTAGTCTAAGACTATATATAAGCTTATATAATATCTTAAATCTATAAGAAAATATTCTCTTTTGCTAATAATAGTGCTAGTGCTATAATAAGTTATTAGCTAGCTTATTAAATTATTAATAACTATATAAGAATTATATCTTTTTCTCTATTACTATACCCTTAAATTATTAGCTTTAATTTTTTATAAGGCTTATTAATACCTTTATCTTTTATCTTTTAAACTATATAAGAGTTAAAAAGGTAGTGATTTTTATATTTTTTTAGGTTAAAAGTAATAAATCTAAAGACTTTATAAAATAATAAAGTATTAACCTCTTTCTTATTAAACTTAGTAAAAGGCTTACTTTTATTAGTTATTTTGCCTTTTTTTTTAAGGTTTATTATAAGCTAAAAATTATTCTTTTCTTTAATAGTTAAGAAAGTAAAATCCTTAGTATTATCTTTATAGCTATTACTAATATATATAATAGCTACTATTTTCTTAGTTTTATTCCTTAGCACCTTCCTTTTTTTCTTCTTTTATATACCTTTCTTTTTTAAGTTTTACTATAGTAGTATTTTAAAGTTAGTAAAAGAAAGGTATATAATATATTTAATACCTCCTTATCTTACTAACTATATTTATAGTAAACTAATATAAAAGATATTATTCTAATATCTCTTACCTTTTTAGTTTATAACTTACTAACTTATAATATTATTTATTATAAGCCCTTTACACCTCTTTTAGAAAATAATATAATTATACTAAAGATAGTAGTTCTTTATAGTATTAATTATTATAAGCGCTTAAGAGGTACCTTAAAGCTGCCCCTTACCTATAATAATTATTACTATAAGAATCTTATAATAATACTATTTCTTTATAATAGTAATTACTATAAGTATATAAAGGGCACCTTTAAGCTGCCCTTTACTTATAGTAATTATTATTATAAGAACCTTAGTAATAAATATATTTATTATTTTCTTAATATTATCTCTTAAGATTCTTAGTATAGTAATTATTACTATAGAAACCTTTTTTAGTTATTCCCTTCCCTTTTTTATAAGTAGTACTACTATAGCCTTTTTAGCTTATATTAAGGGCAACTTTATTCTTTTATAAAGTTTTTCCTTTATTTTATTTACCTCCTTCTCTTTTTTATTTACCTTTACCTCTTTCTTATTTTTCTCCTCTCTTAATATATTAATAACCCTATTATTATTAGTTAATCTTATTATATAAAGCTTTATAACTATACTTTAAAAGTTTATAAGGTTATTAGGTATTACTATAATATAAGTCTTATTATTTATAGTTAGTAACTTATAAAAACTATACTAACTACCTTTCTTATACTATACCCTTATATTAGATTATAATAGTAGCTTATAGGTTAAGAAAGTATTTAGCCTATTTCTTATATATAATATATTATAAAGTTACTACTTTATAAGGTATTTATAAGCTTTATTAATAGCTTTATAAAGAATTATAGCCCTTTAAGTTATTAAAAGGCTTAAGGCTAATTTTATTATTATTTATAAATATATTCTAAATATTAATAGAGTTAGTATAAGACTATTAAGCTTAGTAGAGTTATTAATAGCTTTAATAGCTATTTATAACCTTTAGCTTAATATAAGAAGGTTACTAAACTTAGCCTTAATAATATTATATACCCTTTTTAATAAAGTGTAATAGTGTTTAACCTTCTTTATACTATTATAGGCTTTAATAGGGACTTTACTTATATTAATAGCTATTAACTATATTAAGTAGTAGAATTTTATAAAAGTAAATGCTTTTTTAGTATTATAGATTATTTAGTTTAAAGGCCTTAAATATATATTAATTTAATATTCTTTTAAGGCATTTTAAATATTATATACCTTCTACTTCTTTAAATTAAAGAAATATATAGCTTAAAATAAGGTTATAGTATTAATAATATATAAGATAGGTTTATTATTAATTTAGAGGATATTAATAATAACTTTATAGTTAAATTTATAGTTCTTTTTTAATATAAACTTAAACTTACTAAGGGATTTACTATAAAGTTAATATTAGTAGCATTTATAGGTTAGTTTTTTAATAATTTCTATAGTTATATCTTTACTAACTTATTATAGTAGCTAGCTTAGTTATATAATAAAAAAGTAACTAAAGTAGTAATAAAATTAATAAATTTCTTATTTTAAAAGGTAAAAAACCTTAGCTTTATTAGCTTATAAAGTCTATTAAGAATATTCTTATTTATAGATAATTAGGACTTTTATTAATTCTTAAATTAACACATTTTTAATATTATTAAGCTTTACTTTTATTTTATTTATATCTATAATATAATATAGAAATAGTATTAGTAAGCTAAAAATATAAAAATTAATAGTGCTAAAAACTGTTAGCACTTAAAGGATATCTAAGGATTTTGCTAATTTTATACTAAAATTAATAGTATATTAATCTATAGCTTTAATCTTTAGGTAAGGCATTAACTTTATTAATACTTTTACTCAGTTAAGTTTAATAGTTAAAATACTTATAGTATTAATATTAGATATAATTCCTTAGAATACCTTATTATTATATCTTTTTTTTAATATAAAGCATTAAGGGTTAAAGTTATTAGTATAGTTATAGAGGTTATTTCTTAATAAGGTATATTTAAAAGCGTTATTCTTAAGTATCTTTAAGAGTTAAAATCCTTTAAAAGTTAGGGTTTATAGTATATTTATTAGTAGCTTTAAAGCTAGCTTTATATTTATAATAGGGGTTATAGTAAAAAATTATATAAAGGTTAGCTTTAAAGGGTCTTATTACTTTTTTTTTATAGTAAAGAAGGTATTAATAGCTTACTAAGCTAGGTAATTCTTTTTATTATCTTCTTTTAGTTCTTTATTACTATATTCCTTTAGAATGCCTTTAAAAGCTTATAAAAAGGTATTATAGCTACCTTTTATAAGTAGCATTTTATAATTCTTACTCTTTTACTACTTCTTCTTTACCTTTTGCTACTTATACTTAAAGTAGTTAGTTAATTAGTAGCTTTATTTACTATAAATAAAGTACTTATAAGGAAAATATAACTTTCCTTACTTTTATATAAAAAAATAGGATTTATTTACTTAGCTATAGTAATAGTTTATAAAGTAAGCCTTATTATAGTTGCTTAAATTATCTATTTCTATAATTTATTACTATAAGCTAATAGTTTTATTAACTCTTAAGTATTTTTTAAAGTCTTTAAGCACTCCTTTAAAGGTTAGTATATAAATAAAAAGTACTAATTTACACTTAAAAATACTACTAATAGCTATAATTAGCTAACTTTAAAGCTTTATATTAATTATATTTAGTAGAAAAAGGCTATAATAGATTTTTTTAAGTTTAGTAATAAAAAGTTTAAGGTATTATAACTTAGTTTTATTAAGGTTATTAGTAATAATTTTACTAAAAGTAAGTTTATTTTATTTAATTTAATAAAATTACTAATTACTTTTTATTTTAAAGTGATTTTTTATATAAGTTATAAGCTTATAAAATAGTAGAAATTTACTTAAAAGTATATTAAGGTAAAAGCTAAAGGTATCTTTTATAAGTATTATTAAGAAAGCTTAAGGCTAAACCTTTTATAGAATATTACTTCTTATATATATATTAGTAAAGATATTAACCTTTAAGGTAATAAAGTTATATATTTTACTACTATATTTATTTTCCTTAATATATCCCTTAGTAAGGTCTTTTAAAATTTAGTAGATTTACTTATTTATAAGGTTATTAAAAGTAGGTATTTATAAGTTTTCTTATAAGTCTTATCTCTCTTATTAGTTATTAAGGTATTAACTTTATTAGCTTTTAATAGGTTTTAGCTATTTTTTAAATTATTTAAAATAATATACTTAATTTTATAGTTTAAAAAGTTTTTAAAAGCTTTCTTTTAATAAAGAGAAAGCTAAAGAGACTCTTTTAGCTTATAAAGTATAAAAAGGAAGCTTTTATATATATTATATAGCTATATAGGGTTTTTATATATTTTATAAGCTAATAGAAGGGTTTTATATACTTTACTCTCTTAAAGAGGGATTTTATATATTTTATATAAGGGAAAACAGTAAGTTAAGGAACCTTTAGTTAATTTTTTTATTAGTAAGTTCTTTTAACTTAAAAAGGGACTTAATAACCTTAGCTTATATACCTTTACTAAGCTTAATTCCTTAGTCTTAAAGAATATCTCTTAAAGCTCTTTAAATTAGAGTATTAATTCTTTTAAAGTTAAGGAATTTTTAATCTTTAAAATCCTTTTAAAAGTTATAGATTATTTACTTAAGGCTTTAGTTCTTATTATAATATAGCTAAATATAGTATATAAATATATTATTAAGCTTAATAAAAGGAGTAGTGTAAAGATTAACTAGGTTATCTTAAGTATACTTTTAGTTAAGTAAAATTATATTATAAAAGCTTTTAATAATACTAAGTATAGTATTAAAATATAAGTATTTTAATCCTATTATTAAGCTAAAATTAAGGTTTTCTTACTCTTATAATATCCTTTAAAGAGGGTCTTTCTCTTATAGTTATATTATAGTATTGCGTTTATTAATTAGCTTAGTTAAAGAAAAAAAAAACTTAGTTTTTACTTTAAAGGTTAAAAAGTAAGAAATTAAGGGTTTTTATTATAATAAATAATAAAAATAGAGGTCTTTTTATATAATAATTAGCAGCAGCGTTTAAGTTTATAGAAGTTATTATTATAAAAAGGGTCCTTTTTTTTTATTAATAAAAAATAGTTATATAGGCAGAACTTAACCTTAAAAGGTCTTTTAAAAAGTGTAAAAATTCCTTACTTATAGTATAATAGTAGAACCTAACCTTATAAAAGGTTTTTTAAAAGCTATCTCTTTAAATAACCTTATAAATCTATAGTTTTATAACTATTAATTAGTATTAGTTTAGTTAGTATTATATATAATAAAAAGGGGTAATAGAAAAGGGTTTAATTTAGCTTATTTATAAAGGTTCTAAGCTAGCTTAAAAGGTTAAAAAAGGTGGGAAAAGTGGTAGTATTATTAGCCTACTTTTCCCTTTAAGTGCAGCCCTACATTTATAGGGATACACCTAATAGGAGCGCTACTCTCGCTCCTATTAATCCGCCTAGGCTATGCTAAGGTTCTCCCGTAAGGGGCAATTCTAACAATAAGATACTAAATACTCTAAGTTATTTAGATAGAATTTAACCTATATATAATAAGAAAGCTAAGGGCTAGTTAGAAAACTTACTAAATAATTAACTAGAATTATAGGTTATATTACTAAAGTAGTTATTAATAAAATTAAGTATAGAAGTTATACACTTAAAACATAACCTAATTACAGTAGCCCTAACTATACTACTAAATACATTACTAGAATTAAATAAATTAGTAGCAAATTTAATTACTATTTTACCTAAATTTAAGCAAAAGATTTAATTAAGCTATAACACAGATCTATATTAGAATTATATCCTACTTATACTAAGAGATAATAAGAAATTAGACCTATTAAATAGAGCGTCCCTCCTATTTAAATAAAAAGATAGCCTACTTTAGAAAATTACCTTAAATATATTAGTAAGATTATATATGCTAAGACTAACACTAAAGGACCTTTTTTAAGTATTATATAATAGAAATTATTTAAGCTACTTAAAACTAAGCAAATAAGTCTAATAATTTTATATTTACTAAGGTTTATAATATCTTAGAAGCTACCTTACTATATACTTATTATATTAAGTGTACTAAATATAAAGATATAAATAGCATAGAAACCTATAGCCTTTGCTCCTACTATTAGCGCTATGTTATATAATATTAATTGATTTTATATTATTATTGCCTATATCTATCTATAGCAATAATAGTATATTAGTAATAGTTAATAAATTTAATAAATAGTTTATAATAGTACTATATAAGACTTAAATTTTAGTAAAGGAGTGTATATAACTTTTATATAATAAGCTTTTTTTTAATAACTAAAGAATTCTAAAAATTATCCTTAGTAATAGGGATCTAAAATTCTTAGTAGTAATTTAAGTAAGCTTTTAGAAAGTAATTAGTACTAAGCTGCTATACTTAATAGTATATTATTTATAAATAGATAGTTAAATAGAAAGAATAATTTAATTGATTAAATTAATAGTCTAAATATATATAGCTTAGCTAGAAAACCTATATTAGTAGAAGGTAATAATTCTAAGACTTTAATTTAAATTTAATAATATAAAAAACACTTTAATAGGTTTTAGTTTAAATAAATTAATAATAGGTTTTATACTAGGATTAGTGTTAAACTAACTAATAGATAAAATACTACTAATGTTAAATCTACTAAAAGAGAGATTATAGGTATATAATATAATAGTAATAGTAGTAACTTAAATAAAATACTATTATAACTAAAAATATTAGCCTTAGTTTTTTTAAAAAAATAATTAGGTGCTTATATAGTTAAAATAATAAGGATATACTATCCTATTAAATATTAGCTAAAAATATAAACTAAAATATATAAGACTATTTAAAATATTAGATAGAGTTAGTTAAGTAGTATATAAATTAAATATTCCTAATATATAGCAAATTTACCTAGTAATATTAATAGACTACCTAAAACTTTTTTATAAGGATTTATATAATTATAAATAGATAGTAACAGCTTTAATTAAACTAGCAGATTATTAAATTATAAAAATTTTAGATAAACAATACTTTAAAGCTTTTAAAATAGAATATTATATTGCTTTTAAAGACCTTAATAGAAAATATAACTAATAGATTAGTATAGAGATATTAGTAAAGTCACTAATAGTTAGATAGTTATTATAGGTATAGATAGCTAATAAGGCAGCTAGCGTAACTAAATTATAAAATATACCTTACTTTTTTCCTTTATAATTTATCTTACTTTCTTTTATAACTTTCCCCTCTTTTCTTTTCCTTTATAACTTTCCCTTCTTCTTTATTCTTTATTCTTTCTTTCTATAATATTATAATAGCTATTTAAGATATCTATAGTTAATAGGTATCCCTACTATTTAGTTTATAATAAGGATTTAGAGAATAATAGATTAAAGAGATCTAAAATCTTTAATTACTATATTAAATATATATAGCTAGTAACACTAAATAACGTTTACTAATATATAAATCTTTATATAGTAGGACTTTAATTTAAACTATTAATAAAAACCCTATTTAGTTATAAAATAATTAAAACCTTAAATAAATTAAATAAAAAAGAATAATAAACTAAGGATAACTAAGCTTATATATAGGCTCTAATAGTTCTATCTTATATTATATAGGGTTAAATTATAGTAAAGAAAACTTTAG
This sequence comes from Claviceps sorghi, assembly GCA_018360135.1. Taxonomy (NCBI): domain Eukaryota; kingdom Fungi; phylum Ascomycota; class Sordariomycetes; order Hypocreales; family Clavicipitaceae; genus Claviceps; species Claviceps sorghi. The sequence continues at coordinate 21,180 of SRPV01000208.1, read as the reverse complement.
CTATAAAAGCTATATATTAAGCTAACCTATAGATAGTAGAAGTATAATAGCCCTAAGAGCTATTTATAATAGCACTACCTTAATTAAATAAAGTTAAACTTAAACTAATAAATATAACTAGTAATAATAATACTAAAAATTAAAAATATAAAGGTATAAATATAAAGTTAAATATAATTAAACTTATTTAGTATTTTAAATAAGTAAAGAATAAAAAAATTATATACTTAAAGTAATAAGTAAAAGAGCTATAAAAGAAAGTTAACTAAATTAAATCCCTTTTTATAAAAGAAACTAAACTCTATAAATTAGTAAAATAGGAACTTATAGCATTTAACTATTAAGTTATATAGTTACTTAAACTATTTAAATATTATAATAACTATATTAAAGGACTTACTATAGTAGGTAATAAAGTAGAGGATAAGCTATAAAACTTAGCAGTAAAAATCTAATAGCTTTATAAAACTTTCTATAATAGCATTCAATATTAATTACTAAAATAAGTTATATTTCTTCTAAATAGTCACTTTATTTATATTAGCTTTTAAGTTTATTTACTTTTGCTTTTAAGTTAGATTTAGTTATTAAGGGTAATTCTAAGAAGTTAGCAGTACCTATTACATAACCGCAGGGCAGGGGATGATTAGACTAGGCCCATAGACCAGCAGATAGGAGGGAATTAAGACCTTTACACCCACTTCTCTGACATCCATGGCCATGGTTCTTTCGAGTGAAGCAAGTGACATGGCTTTGATCAGCCGGACCAGCATGCCAAGGCATGACATGATGACATGCACACAGCAAGACTTTGGCACAAGACGCCCACACCAAACCAGACGTGGTCCACTCAGTGGCTCGGTAGTCGCCACGTTTCGAGCATGGGACCCGCCCCGCCGCCCCACCGTCCCTCAGCCGCCGCCTCCATCTCCGCCTCCCCCACCACAAACTCTAACTTTGCCATTCCCGACCACAATAACAATCAATCCCCAGGAAACCAACAATGCCAAGTCAGCCACTGTGCCAGTCAAGAAAAGAACAAAAAAAAAAAAAAAATGCCATGCCATGCCATGCCATGCGACGCCATTCGATTCGAGAAGGACGTAAAAAATGTCCGCGCATTCCTTGCCCAACGAACAGGAAGAAAAGAAAGGAAGAAACGCATCAGCTGCCAAGCTCATCGTCTCCCGTGCGCCGTCTTCGGTCCTCCATCCCGTCCCTAGCATGTGATTGACCACAAACTCGAACAAACCGACCCGTCGACAAATCCGGGCTACCCCCCAACGAAGGCAGCTTTCACAATCCTCACGGAATAGCCTTGAACGAGGCAAGGCTGTCCCACCTCTGCGGTATAAATGCGGCGCGGGGACACCTATTCTCACACCACCGTCTTGTTCCTCGCGTACTAACACGATTCTTCATAACCGCGTTTTTTTTTCCCCTTTTTGAAAAGAAAAAGCCCATCGTGAAACAATCGCCGCGCGCCACAACCCCCCGCAACTCCCGCTCATCCAGTCCGCTCACGTGTCGTGGTCGCTGTCCTTGGGCACGGTTTGCCGGACACGGACCGCTTGCCCATGGACCAGTTCCATCCTTTTCTGGCGCGTGTGCGCATTGCTGCCCTGCAGTCGGAGTAGGTCTTTGTTTCTTGTTTGTTTCTATTTATTTTTTATTTTTTTATTTTTTAATATTTCATTCTATCATTTACTTTTGCTTTATTCTTTTTATAATTTATATTTTATTTTATTATTCACTTTTGCTTCATTCCTTTTACAACTTATATTCTTTTTATTATTCATTCTCTCTAGGTAGTATTTCTTTTATTGTTTATTTTTATAGTTGGTATTTCATCTTATTGTTTCATTTTGTTTAGTAATTCATATCTTGTTTCACTGTTTACTCTTTTGCAGGTAGTATTTTCTTTCATTGTTTACGTTTTATCGTCAGTACTCTATCATATTGTTGCCTTGCAGTCGGTATTCTATCAATAATTCCCTTTTCATAGTCTGTCCTATTCATTATTCACCCTTCATTCCTACAGAGTATTCATTCCATCCCATCTCATTTTCCCCCAAGCCACCCGAAAAACACCCCAGACCCCAAATCACACAAAACTAACCCTCCGCAGAGTCCTCTCCAAGAACCCCCAAAACAGCTTCGTCCGCTCACGCCGCAGCAAGGTCACCGTGGTCAGGGATCCCTCTGGCGGGTGGAAGCTGGGCAAGACGCGGGTGGTGAGGGCTCGGTCGGGATCTGCGTCGAGCGCATCGTGATGGACTGTGTTGGGATTTGGATTCCCCCTTTTTGCTTTTAACGCGTTTTGAGTATGGGAGGAGGAATCTCCGTCTTAGTATTATTCTCTTGATACAATTTTTTTTTTAAAAAAAAAAAAATAGAAGAAGAAGAATACGAAAGAAAGGAAAAAAAAAAAAAACCCTTGCTCATCTACCGTCCCATCCACCCCCCGTCGACAACCAAGACATGTCCACTGACATAGCCACTTGCTCGACTGGCAAGATACACCGTCGTCCCCTTGAAATCCTCGGGGCTACCCCACCGTCCGGCTGGGATCCTCGCGCTGATGCTCGCCAGCCGGTCCGGGTCGTCCAGCAGCGCCTGGTTCATGTCCGTCTCAATGTACCCCGGGGCAATGGCATTGACCGTGATGCCCCTCGACGTCCACTCGTTTGCGAAGCTCTTGGTGACCTGGCCCACGGCGCCCTTGGAGGCCGCGTACGCAGGGACGGTCAACCCGCCCTGGAAGGTGAGCAGCGAGGCAAAGTTGATGATGCTGCCGCGACGGCCCGTCGTCGGTGAGGGATCCAGCTTGAGCATGTGGGCGCCCACGTCGCGGCACAAGGTGAAAACGGCGTGAAGATTGACCTGCAGGACCTATCACGGTCATCAGTCGACCTTGCTCTTTCCGGTCATGAACAAGCGCCGCAGCACCGAGACGAGGCGTCTCATACCTCGTTGAAGTCATCATCGGGAAATTCCTCGCAGCGATGCCGCCGCTGAATACCCGCACACGTCACGAGAATGCGGAGCTCGTGTCCATCAGCAAGCACCTTGGGGGTGAGATTTCGAACGGACTCCTGGTCCGCCATGTCGGCCGCGTAGACCCAGGCCTTGCGGCCGAGCTTCTCGACTGCTTCCTTGGTGGCAGTCGCGCTGGTGTCTCTCTTTGGGGGAGGGATCTTGGTCAGCGAGTTTTGGAGAAATGAAGATTGGATGGATGGATGGATGGGCACGTGGGTCAGGGCCAGGTGCATCCCGTACCTGCACGAGGACAAGGTCGGCACCCGCTTCGGCCAGACCAATTGCGACGGCTTGACCGATGCCACGGGTGCAGCCGGTGACCAAGGCTGTTTGGCCTTGCAGCGAGAAGAGGGGAGCGCTCATGATGATGATGATGATGATGATGATGATGATGTTGTAGTTCTCCTTTTGCTTCTTTTCATGTTTTTCCTTCCGGACAGCTGGAAGGGGTGGAGGCGTTGCCTTGATTATCCAGCCTTTTAAAATTGGGAGGATGTGCAATCTGTCTGAACCTTGGTGGTCTGGCGAACTCTTATGGTCGGTCTATCCGCCGGGGTGACGTCGGACGGCTGATGAAGTGGCAAACGCCGCCCCGAAGTGGGTTCCATGTTCAACGTGGACGACTCGAGAATCCATGTCTTCCGTATTCCGTCTGGTGTTCCTTGTCGTGGCCCGAAAACCCCCGCGGGGTTCAAAGGCTGATTCGTCAAGGGCCATTCAGAAGGGCCAGCCGGCGGCACTTGCCAAGTCGGGGGATGTTGTTGGCACCCCTGCAAGTTATGGGAGCTACCCGGGAGGGGCCGGGCTCCGAATGCAGCTGGTTGGGAAAATAAAAAAAAAAAAAAAACCATGTTATGGATATGTATCACCTTGTTCCACCATGAAACCATCCATCACACGCACACCACTCTAGCATAGACTACGACGCGTGAGACGAGGTACTACTGCCCTTTGCCCTTTTCTCTCTCCTCTAGCAAGCAACGTGAAACTCTGCGCGCAAAAGCCCACGGCGCTCCACACTTCCACACTTCCACACTTTCACACCCCTTTCCCATCCGTCTTAAATGCCAAAAGCTCCACGAGCTCGCCCGTCACGCCGCCGGATTGTACAAAGCCATGCTCCAACAGCTCCTCCGTCGAGGCCCGCTCCTGCGCGTCCACATGCAAACAGCGCGCCAAAAAGGCCTTGAGCAGCATGCTGTGCTTTTCGGCATTCCGCAGCGGTGGCGTCCCAGACGTGGCAATGAGATAGAGTGCCTTGAGGGGTTCTTCGTCCATGTACGGGGGGTCCATCTCGGCCATTTCAATCACCATGATGCCCAGCGACCACACGTCGATCTTGAAGCTGTAGCTCTGCTGGCGCACCACCTCTGGCGCCATCCAGTACGTCGTGCCGACGAGTGTTACTCGCTTCGATCGTCGCTCGGTGAGCTTGGCGCAGTACCCAAAGTCAGCTTTTGCTACGTGGTTAGCTTTTTTGATACAAGTCGCTTGCTGGACAGGCGCCGGGGGCTGTCCCTCAGGATATCGGTGTCATCTCGGTCGCACGCACTGATTTTGACATTGCCGTTTCTGTCGATGAGGACATTGTCGCTTTTGATGTCTCGATGAATGATGCGTCGAGAATGTAAATACTGCAGTCCTTTACACACCTAGAAAAAGGGGCATTTTGGGTTTTAGCCCGGACACACAAGGTGCCCCCTGTTCTTTTCTTTTCTTCTTGTTTGGGATCCATGCTGGACACTTCCTTACCTCTCTGCAAATAGTTGCAATATCTCTCTCTCGTATTTCCGAGTGATTACTGATGATTTCGTTCAACGCAGCTTCCATGTAGTCCATCACTACCCACAGCTGCTGGCTGTCGTTTAGAAGAAAGGCCTCGAGAAAGCTTATGATGTTGTCGTGTCGACTTTCTCGCAAAATCAGAATCTCATCCACAAGGAGCTGTTTGTTTAACTGGCGCTCCAGATCCATCTCCTTGATGGCCACCATGGCATCTGGACCCCTTTTCCGCAGAACGTCTCGGGCCACTCCCGTTGCGAGCGTTTTGATCTTGGCAATGTACACTCGGCCGGAAGCGCCCTGGCCAATCTTTCCTTGCATTGTGTACGAGATATCTGGATCGTGTTTGGAGACTGCCGACTGAAGCTTGGCCATGAACTCTGCGTCTGACGTGGTCATACACCGGATTGCTTGTCTGCGTCTGCACGGCACCGAGAGCGGAGTCACCGTGGCGTCGGCATCTCTGGCTTCTGACTTTTGAGTGCAGTGCATGGGCTGTGAGGATGGAGGAAGAGCACCAGGGTGCAAGTATCGAACCTTGGCTTCGGGGGAGTTTTTCGGAGCCATAGGGGCCATAGGAGCCACTCGGCGTGGCGTGAGTTCTTGATACTTTCGGGGCGCATGCTTGGGCGTGTTCTCAACCGACAGCATCGGTTGCGCAATGCTGGGATTCTCGATAGCCCATGTTAGCATTCTGTCCCCGTCTCGACCGTATTGTCCTTGCTCGACGGGCTCGTCAAGGCGAGAGGGAGACAGAAGAGCAGACGGGCTGGCTCTTAATCGTGCTAATGAGCCGGGTCCGGTATATGTGGCACATGTCGCATATGTCGCGTTCGGCGAGTTGGCAATCGTTCCGCGGTCGACCTTCTCTGCTTCCACCTCCACCTCCACCTTTGCCTTGTTATCGTTCTCTTCCCGCCGGCAGCCAATACCAGAAGTCGGAGAGAACAGCAGGTATTCTTCACGCTTCTCCGACCTCTTGGCGAGATCCGCATAAAAGTCGACAGCCTCAATAACGGCCTGTGGGTTTCGCGCGTAATCCTCCTTGGTGATGGCTGACGCGCTTAAAAGCCGCGCCCACTCACGAGGCAGCCCTAGAAACTCCTTGGTCACCGGATCAAAGCCAACGTGGACCGGGTGTGAGAAGTTTGTGGGACGGCTCACGCCGCTCAGATTCGGACAGGCTGAAGAAATCAAGTCGATCCACGTGTAGAGCTCATCCTCGGTTCTGGTCTTGACCTGCAGGATCTTGAAGGCGCCCTCCCTTTCTCCGGGACTCGTAGAATGCCCACGGGCCCTCCGCTTGATTTGAAATATGGGTCTGGCGGTCTCGACGCGACCGACACTGGCTATGTCTCGTAGGAAGAGCGTGTAGGCGGACTTGCCGCCTTCTGCTCTGCAAAAGTCGAGCCTTTCGCTGCGGAAAACGAGTAATCTATCCTTCCACGGTGCCAAGAACGTGCCCTCTTTGACCGCTGCCCATGCTTGTTTTCGTACGGGCGACGACAGAGACTCGACCGGCGTGTTGAAATGTCGCGGGGCTGGAGCGAGAGGACCGGCGGCACCCGAGTACGTAGCTGTGGTCGTCCCTGGCACCGGTAATATTGCGTTGTTCGCCAAACTCTTCGGAGCAAATATGTGCTGTGGTCGTGACATGTTCTGTTTTATTTTTATTATTTTTATTTTTTTTGGCCTTGAGTACCTCGGGAGATGATCAGTCGATCAGCTGTTAATTCATATGCTGTAATATTCCCATGGTGTCGATAAACGAACGCTGTTGTGTACATACATGGGCTGACCAAAACTTTCTGGCAACGGAATACGACTCCATCGATGGGACGTACCGGATACTTATGTAAAGTATGTATGTGGGAATCAGCGCCTAGGTCACCAGGCCCAGCAGGCCGCAGGAGATGTGATTCCAGACGGGGTCGATGAGGCGAAGCATTTGCCCTAACACAAATCATCTGGAATCAGACGGGAAAAGGCAACGGGATCCTGGATGGTGATTTGGATTGTTTACACCATCATTGGTCGGACGCGCGATGGACGAATGGGTATGGTTCCTAATGTCTGAGATTGCTCGGGACGATCTTGGCTTCGGTCCGCCCCTTATCTGCAAGGTCGACTTCAAGGTGTCTCGCGCACAGCGTTTCAAACCGGGATGCAGGAGGGGAAGGGGTGATTGTGCGGCATTTCGCAGGGCCAACACATAACAGATGGTGTCAGTTGGTCGGTTGTGACTGGCCTTGTCAATTTGCCAACGTCGTCCAACACGACAAAGCCAAGCCAAGCAAAGCAAAGCAAAGAAAAAGCAAAAGCAAAAGCAAAAGCAAGGCAAAGCAAGGCCATTGCAGACACCAGCCCCGAGCCCCTTGTGGCCCCATTCTGTCGCGATATAGAAACGAAGCCACTGTTGACGGACTGTGCTCGACTCGGAATCCTGGAAACCTGGCGATGGCATCAGCGACACGGCGAAGGGAAACTTGTAATTAGGTCCGTCGCCATCCTGTCTTTGCAAGATGCCAAGATTCCCGGGGCTTTCTCCGCGCGCAGAACCAATCATGAGCCGAAGGTGGGGCTACCCCTTCGGGCAGTTTTGTCCGCCACTGGTGCTGGTGCCACCTGGCCCGCCCCCACCATCGTCTGCCCGCCCATCGGCTATTGAGACTGGGCGCGTCAAATGCAACAAGGAATGCGGTCAAGTCTGGTCGGCGAATGCCACGGCGCGCCCAATGGGAAGATGGCTGGCAGCATTGATGGGCCTCAGTCGAGCCGGTCTAAACTTCATGGCAAGCCGCGAGGTTGGATGGCCGCGGAATACTCAAAGCAACTGGACATCTCTCCAAGGTCATACATGATTGGGAACATCCATCCTTCTTGCTCGCGACGTCCTGGCACAACCAAGCTCGAATCGGACGGGCAACATTCCAGGGAAAATGGTCTCAAACAGCGTCAGGGCCTCTGTGCTTTATGCCGCCAAGGACATTCGCATCGTACGTTGGAATCAACTTGTCTCTTTTCTTTTCCTCTTCTTCTTTTCCTTCTTCTCTTTCCGACCTTTGTTCTCCACGCGGCTTTTTCTTCGCCCCTGGTCTTCTGTTTCCTTCCTTCCCTTCTGTTTCGTTCTTTCTTTTCTTTTTAAGAAGAAGAAGAAGAAGAAGAAGAAGAAGAAGAAGAAGAAGAAGAAGAAGAAAAACACAGAACCAGCCCGAAAGTTGACGCCATGGCCAGGAATCCCGTGAGCTATCAGCCCCCGCGAGCGACGAGGTCCAGGTCGCCGTACAGTCCACCGGCCTCTGCGGCTCCGACTTGCACTACTTCAACCACTACCGCAACGGCGACATCATTGTCCGCGAGCCTCTCACGCTGGGCCATGAGTCCAGCGGAACCGTCGTCGCCGTCGGCTCCGACGTCACCAACCTTGCGCCGGGGGATCGCGTGGCCTTGGAAGTCGGCCTGCCCTGCGAGGCCTGCGACTACTGCACTGCCGGCCGATACAACATCTGCCGAGGAATGAAGTTCAGGAGCTCGGCCAAGGCGAATCCTCATGCGCAGGGGACGCTGCAAGAGCGCGTCAATCACCCTGGCAGATGGTGCCACAAGTGAGTTTGTGGCTGTTGTTGAAACAGAGCCTGGCTCCAACACCAAAAAAAAAAAAAAAAAAAGACATCCCTGGGCGAGAATCTGCATACCGAAACTGACCCGGCTCATGGAAAAGATTGCCGGCCAATCTCTCTCTAGACCTCGGCGCCGTCGTCGAGCCCCTCTCCGTGGCCATGCACGCACGTAACCGCGCGAATCCTCCAGACGGCGCCGCCGTGCTCGTCTTTGGCGCAGGCGCTGTCGGCCTCCTCGCCGGCGCGGTGAGCAAAGCGGCCAACGCCGGAGTGGTCATCATCGCCGACATCCAGAAGGACCGCGTCGACTTTGCCGTGGCCAACGGGTACGCCGACGTGGGCTACGTGGTGCCCGCGGCTCGCCCGCAGACAATCGACGACAAGCTCGCGTATGCGCAGGACGTGGCGAGCAAGATTGGGCAGCTCGAGGTGCGCGGCAAGCCCGTTGGCCAAGTATCCGTCGTCTACGAGTGCACCGGCGTCGAGACCTGTACCCAGGCCTCCATCTACGCCACGAGGCCAGGCGGCAAGGTCATGATCATCGGCATGGGCAACCCCATTCTCACTCTGCCCATGTCGGCGGCTGCGCTGCGCGAGGTCGATCTCGTGGGTGTTTTCCGATATGCGAACACGTATGCCAAGGCGATTGAGCTCCTGTCGAATCGTCCTGCTGCCATGCCGGACTTGTCAACATTGGTCACGCACAGATTCAAGGGCATAGAGCGGATACCCGAGGCTTTCGCCATGGCTGGAAAAGTGCAGGATGACGACGGGAGGCTGGTACTCAAGGTCGTCGTCGACATGAAGGAGAGCTAGAATGCAAGGGGGGGGAGCGGCATCTCCAGATGAAATCAAGGAAATAGTGAGATATATATATATATATATATATATATATATATATATATATATATATAATTCTGTCTAGGGGAATCCCGTCTATTGCGTCCGTCTACATCACCTGTCTTGCTAATCTACCTCGTCCCTTTCTCCAATCGAAAACCTGCACTGCTGATGCGCAAACCCAAGACTGACGCTAAAATGCGCATACACACGACGCCTCAGCTCATCTTTCCCAAGCCCACCAGAGTAATCCACCAGACTCTCCAAATCACCTGTCTCCAGCTCGACACCTTTATCAGATGAGAATGCTCAGCCCGATGTGGTCCGGAGTCGGAGCCGGCCATCATACCACCGCATGCGCCATGAAATGGTTTCGCACCAAGCACACCAGTAAAGCCATCCAAGCAAGAGCATCCCAAGTCGGCCTCTGGTTGAGGAAGCAGATGACGTGCTAAAATTCCATGACGGCCCAAATCAACCGTCCAGTTGACGTCGCGAACAGGAACGCACCGGGGAGCACGGGACGTCGATATGGAACGGAGCATCCGCGCTGCGGCTCTCGTATTAATGCATCTGATCTAACCGGCCTCTAGACGCCTCTAACATACCCAGTAAAATAGACAAAGGAAAAAGAAAGAAAAAGAACCTGGTCCTGAATGTGGACGTGCAAAAAAGAAAAGGGGAGAAAGAAAGAAAGAAAGAAAAAAAGCAGCGGCATGGCGTTGAGCCAATTCGGAGACGGTCCTCCGCGACCGGCATCCCATACAAGTGGATTTTTGGACGTGTTCCCCCCTCTCACCCCCCGGGTCTTTTCTTCTTAAGAAGCGACATGGCTTTGACCTACCCAGACACTAGAACCCACAAGCTGTGACGACTGTTAGTTTTACTATTATTCCGTCCCCAAGACACGTGCTGACTGGCTGCCACTTACAGGAAGAATATCATCAGGACGCCAAACATCTTGGCAATCAGCCATCGATTACTTGACACGCGCGACCAGTACTTCAACAGCTCTCGTTGAGCACCCTCCACATTATCAACGACATCCTCCGTATTGGCGTCGATTCTCTGAATCATCTCGCTTTGCTCCGAGACCATGGCTGCAAGCTGGCCAAAGATGCTGCCCAACTCGCCGATGGTCTGTTCAATGGCCTGAATCGCCTCGCCTCTCTGCTCGATATAGGTATTTGTGGTTTGCGCTTCTTCCATCTTCAACATTTGCTGGTCGCTCATGGGATTCAGGGATAAAGTGTCTGAGCTGGCGGGCGCGGGGGATGCTCGATTAGGGGTACCGTAGAGCGGCGAGGCTGACAGCTGGATGGAAGGACCGGCGTGCTGTGACACTGATGAGATGAAGTTCTCCGTTCTTGATCTCGAAGCCTGGATGTTCTTGGTTCGCTCTTCCAAAACGTCTTTGAAGTTGACCGAGACATCGGTTAGTTTGCCCTGCAGCAAGTAGACGACGTTCTTGTTGTGTTCGCCTTCTTGGTCAGCCTTTGGATGTTGCTGTTTGGTCAGACTTTGCAAGGAGCCAATTTGCTGATTCAACGACGACAAATCTTGCTTGATGATGAACGTGAGCTCGTTGATCTCGACGGGTCGGTCGTCGAACAATGTCCTTCGCTTTGCCACTATCCCGGGTATTAGCAAGCAAGACAAAAAAGGTTTTGTTTTTGTTTGTTTGGGGGTTGGTGGGTGGATGGGGTGGTTGTTTAGAAAAAAAAAAAAAAGGTAAAAGGAAGGAAAAAAATGTGTATATGTTTGTGTGGCATATTGTTTCCGAAGAGCAACGGGAATACCACGTACACTGCGCTAGTTTTTCCAGTTTGCCCATGGTCGCAGAGATGCCTCGACCGATTTCTGCAGCCTTTCTGGCAAAGTCGGATCTCCTGGGCTGTGCAGATCCGTCCGTAGCGGCTTTCTGGGCATCTGTCAGGAGAGAGCGCCTCTGCGCGCCGACCTTGTTCGCATTTTGACGCTTCTGAGCTTGCAAGAGAACCGACTTGAACTCCGAGGTTCGATTCTGAATCGATGCGACGGCCATGGCGGCGACAAGGTGTCGAAGGACACGTTCGGCTTGAGAGAGATGCGACCAGCGCGGCTGCGTCAGAGGAAGTTTTTCGGACTGGACACCGTTGACGATTGACGCGCTCGGGATTCAAGAGTAGGTGTCGAGGAGAAGCACGAAGTAGTCCAACTGCGTAGTTGCCTTTCTTGATTTTTTCTTTCTTCTTTCTTTATTGTCCCCCCTTTCTTTTGCAATCGAGATTCGTAGGCGCAATGTTGTGCGGGTTCGTCGCGTGCGATAAGAATGGCTGTAGGTAGTGTGGGAGCAGGAGCGTGAGGCGGAGCAGCCTCGTTGATTCCGGTTCAGTTTAAGCAGTCTCCCATTTAGGATCGAGGGAGCGTGGTAGAGTCAGAGGGTGATTGCTGCGTGGCAGCTGGCGTGATGGTTTGTTGGCAGTGAAGGAACTGGCATCTTTCTGCTCCGTGCCGGCTCCAGAGTCTGCTCCAGAGTCTGGTCCGGCTCAACTACGAACTACGACACACGTGGTTAAATCGGCTTGGCTCACTCCTGTGCTCGCTTGCGGCCTGGGAGACTGGGGAGACGCCGACGGAACAGTGAAAGGGGCCGCCGGCACAGGTCAGCCACCAGCCACCAGCCAATGGGATCAAAAGTACTAGGTCTTAAGTACCAAGTATCTACCTAAGTGACTACAGGTACTACGTATCGCCTATCTCCTAAAGTAGGACCTTATAGACTAAGTAGGTACCTAGGTAGGTACTTCTTTGAGTGGGAGGGCAAAGAGGTAGGTACCTAGGTACTTAGATACCGATATTAAGTTAACTACTACCTGATAGTAGATACCTTGTGGTGTTTAAGATAAGTACCTAAGTACCTAGGTACATAAGGTGCTTGAGGCGACGATGCGACCAGTTCTTTGACCGCCTCATGCAAGGACGTCATCCCACATTTTGAACGCATTATTCATGCTTGATCGGGAAGCGAATGTCTGCACCGCTTCGCTCGCGGACGCGTGCATACGTAAGTAAGTAGGTAATTTTACCTACATCAGGTAGGTACCTAGGTACTTGAACTACGCGCTTTGTATTCGTATTCACCCCCAAACCTCCATGCATCCCGGAGTCCCGGACCTCCGAATCCCCACAACGGCTCTGTCTGAAGTAGGGGTACTTGCATAAACTACCTACTAGGGGTATCTACCAGGTACCTACCTACTGTTCAAGTACCTTGTGGGTATCTTACTTCTTATGGTTGTTCCCAGACGTGTAAATGAGGTAGGTACTAGAACGTAGTAGTAATACTTTATGCGCTCTTGCGAGTCTACAGTCGAGGCCGACCATGGCGCCGCGTGGGAACGACGCAACAACGGCAAAAAAAAAAAAAAAAAAAAAAAAAAAAAAAAAAAAAAAAAAAAAACTTCTTCAGCAAGCTTGGCTCCGCCTTGGAGGCTCAAGCGGCCGGTTCTCTCCCCTGGCGAGTCCAAAAATATCCAGCGGCGCCGCCAGGAGCCAGCCCGGCGTGGCATGCCGGCAAAATTCCCAAGTCCATGGCGCGGTCCACTGCCAAGAATTCACAGCCCGCCTATGTCCAAGGCCACTGCGGCAAGTACCTTGGAGGCATAAATCAGACCTATGAGTACCTGAAACGGCCGCTCCCCTGATAGCACCATGACCAGGCTAGACCCCACTCTGCCTCTGTTAGTCCACCGCGCCACTCTACAGCCCCCGTGGTCTGTAACTCTGTAACGCCGGGCCCAGAGTTCCAGTCCCCAGCCGACCCGTGGTACTCACGTTCTGCTCATTATCACCACTCGCGCCCCCTTTGTTCTCATTTTCATTTTTTTTGCGTCTCGACTCTCTCCTACCGTCCTACCGCTGCGTTGCTTCTGTCTTTTTGTATTGCTTAAAGTATTGATATACTCGCCAGAGCGGTCCGTGCCTCGCGCTGTACGTCGGCACCGACAAGTTCGGAACCTTGAGACACCGAATCCAAGACAACTGGCATTGCGTCCGCAACTATGCGCCGCTGACCAGACGTCGACGTAAGCTCTCGACGCACCGTGAAAACAACTCTGGACATTTCGTTCCCTCAGAGAGTTCCGCTGGCGGGAATTTCACCATGTGAGTCTGAGTCTGCCTCCCTCGGCCTCGGCGCACTCGCTGCTTCTGGATCATGACACTGGATCACGAATGGTACTAATCCTCGTACTCGCCCTCTCGCAGGCCCCCGGTGACACCAGCCGGTACCAATGCCTATCAGGTCAATCTTAACCGGACAAAAACGAAGAAATGGGTCGAGGCCAAGGTGCAGAATTACGATGGCGACGACTGGGGTGTCGATGAGTACGACGACGACGACGATGACGAACCCGAACCAGCACCAGCACCTGCGATGCTAAGGCCGGCGGTCCACGCCACTGGACTGAGATACTCGAGCTTACCATCTCTACAGACCCAGCAGCCCAGCCTACGCCCCGAAATTGCAGGAATACGAGCTCAACACTCCTCATCTGGCTCTATCGCCACTTTGCGCAATTTGCGACCAATCCAGGATAGCACTCTCGCCGGGCATAATATTGCCCAAGCTACCGCATCATCGTCAAATGTTTTGTCCCATGTCCAGGAAGAGACTGCTCACAGGGAACCACAATCTGCAGATGGCTCTGTGTCCAAGCCCGTTTATAGTTCTGGACGTCCGAAGTCCGACTCAATAGGGGAAGATAAGAACTTCAATGTCACCAGCATTGGCGACTCCCCAGATTGTACCGATGGAGATGCTGACCGTCAGAGACGCTTGTCGGCTAGTCTCAAACTTCCTGATTTACCCCGGATGTCTACTTTTGGGCCAGACCTCTTCCCACCAAGCAGTAAAGGCTTTTCCGCAAGAAAATCAGTAGGCGGACCACTTCCTGAGGATCCTTCCACCTCGGCAAGAAACCAACCTCAAGACGGTAAACTTTCAACGTCAGGCGACGACGATGCTTTGGCTGCTGGACAAACGTTTGCTGCAAACCCGGTCAAAGAGAGCACAGATGTCTTGGGAAGTCGACATGATGTTGACGACGAATTCGCAAATACCGAAATAGTCTCTCCAGTGCCGTCTAAAATTAACACTTTTGCGGGAAAGGGTGGGCTCGAGGGCTACACGGCTAGCCAGGCATCAGAGATGTCGAACGCTTCCTCCAAGGACCATGTTTCTGTTTCGCGTCATGATTTCGAAATCCATACCATTGCGCCGCTCAGGACCCCTAGCCCTCGTGGACCGCTTTACCCAGCCCGCGGAGATAGCCTGCCTGAGGCTGGCTCAGCTCCCGCCCAAATCGACTCGAGAATGGAAGAGGCCAAGTCCAGCACTGGGAATGGGGCTGAGCTACCACCCCTACAAAGACGAGCCACATTTGACACTACAACTTCGTCTCCCGTGAAGGATAACGACTTGTTGAGCGATGAGATTCTAAAATCTTTGAGTCCCTCTGCGACGCCTGCCCACACTAACAGCGGTCAGCTCACGAGCAAGGAATCGCCGCTGTCAGAACACCTTGGCGCAGACAACAGCAACTCCACGTTGCAAGATCATGAGGACGCAGAGAAAGACACTCGGTCTCTTGAGGCATCGGCAAATATTCCTCCGATCTCTGAGACGGCTGCTAGACAGGACGTCTCGATGAACCAGGCCGTTGTGAGCCCGTCCGAAAAGTCGACCGAGTGGCTTGTTCCATCCCAGTCATCTACGGTACGACCTCGGTTTTCCTGGGAGGCCGAGGAGCGAGTGCCGTCGGCACAGGCGCAACAAGAGCCGCTCCTGTCCGCCGCATCTGCCGGCCAGAGCGTCGACGAGAATTACCAGAACTTGGCAGTCACGGGTGCGCGATACATGGGCGATACTGCAAGTTCGGCCAGTGAAATCCCTCGTGCGACTGGACTTTCTCCTCGAGCATCAACTAGCAGTCGCCAGTCGGCGACTGGCAAACCTACCTCTGAGGCACTTGATCCCGTCGCCCTTGATAAAACGGACAACGACAAACCGCCGCCTGCTCATGCTGTCAACCAGTCGTCTCTCGAGGACCAGAAGGCACTCAATCACCCGGAATCCAACTCCGTCTCCTCCATGCCGCTGTCTGAGAACCTCTCTGCTTTGGGTGAACAATCCCGGGCCAACCCCGTCTACTCGGCGCCACCGATGGTCGCTGCATCCCAACCATCACGGGCTCAAAGCATGAGCCTTCGAGATATCATGAATTTGAGTAGCTCTAGAGAACGAATCGCCAAGTACAACGAATCCAGAGAGGTGCTTGCGTGTGCTGATAGTGGCCTTGAAGACTGGCTGGTTCATATGAGTACTGAGCACTCAGACCGGACCCCAGATGGATCTCTCTTTAGTGCACAGGGTTCGCAGCAGTCCTCCTCCGCACTCAACGCGGCTGCGCAAGCCGGTTTGATGAATTCGATTGCCCAACAGCCTCATCACCAACAGTACCTCACTACCAGCTCTCCGAACACAGCGTCTTCGCCAAACAGTCGTGGCCGCCTGGGAAGCTTGGGCATGCCAAGCTCAGCAGTCGGAAGCACATTTGGGCATTCTGGAAATCAGATTGGGTCGAAGAGCAAAGAATTCATGCAATCAGCGGGGAAAATGGGCAAAGGGCTGCTAAGCAAGGGGAGGAGCAAGCTACGTGGAACTGGGGACAAGGTATTTCACTAATTGTTTTCTTTCCTTTTTTTTTTTCTATTATTATTCTGCCAAATGGTCCACTTTTCATTCTTGCAATCCCCACCAATTCAAGTCGGTGGAAAAGACGTGTTTTCTTCTTTCGCTGTATAGGAAACTGCATGTGGCTTTTTCTTTTCTTTTCCCTTGCCTTCTCCTTGTCTTTTCTTTTTTTCCTTTTTTCCTTTTTTTTTTCATGGGCCTCTGGGTAGTAAGCTCGATGGGTGTGTGGAGTCTGCTTGCCTCGTGGCCTATCAGGTTCGCCATTTTGAAACAAGCACAGAGTAGCCCGCCCTAGCGGTCGTGATGCGATCAAGAGGAGGAATGGATGCTAGATGTACGCCAACATGTCACTGTCTTTTCTTATGATTCTTCTCTTTCCCCTCTCTCTGGACTTGAAATATTATAGGCGCAGCACACACCAACTTGTAGTCGCATCTGCAGGACCTGGGTATTAATGAATTGTTTTGGTGAATAGGGCGACTTCAGCGAAGCAGCATCTCCAAACCATGAGCCGAAATACAGCAAGGCTGCTCGCCGTGCGTCATGGGGCATGATGCTTCTCGGAGTGAAATCTCGTGGAGATGAAGAAGCTATGCCGCATGCCTATGCCAATGCCAGTGCCAATGCCGGTGCCGGTGCCACGTGCAATGCCAATGCCAATACCAATGCCAATGCCAATGCCAATGCCAATGCCGTCCAGCAGTCAGCCATGGCACCTCAAATCCCTCAAATCCCCATTGTGGCGCCGCTGGCACCGTTTGGCTCTGCGGCTCTCACGGAGCGTCCGCACGAGCCGGGATGCTCCGATGCCGCTGCCGGCGCCGGTCCCGGTTCTCAACCACACAGCCCGACGCAGTCTGGACGTCCGTCGCGAGCCACGGCTGGCTTGAGCAGGCTGCAAATTCCCTGTTCGGACTCACTACTTTCCGCCGGTGCGCGGAGTGCGCCTCTCTCAACCGTGTCTCATCCTCCGTACGCCGAACCCGGAGGGCATGATGCGAAGGGCGCGATGGTCAGCCCGGAGGGACACCTAGACAGTGTTCCTGTAGTGCTGCCAAGAGACCGCCTTGCTCACCATCAACGATCAGGCTCAGCGCCTGCTATTGGACCGGGGGCTGGAACGACGCCGTCAACCGGTCTCCTGGCCGACGATCGCGGCACTGACCCATCTCACCCCGCGCAACAGATTGATGGCCAGAGACGGCTCTCTTCTTTCATGGGCCTTCCTCCCATTCGACGTGGTTCTGCCTTTGCTCTTACCTCCAGGCCAAAGGCTCGTAGAGCTGTAAAGCGTTTTCCCATCGATGACGATGATGAAGACGAAGAAGCAGAAGCAGAAGAAGAGCCGGATTATCTGGTATATATGGTTGATCACGCGCCTGAGAATGATGAGGCCACCTTGCAGAACCGGCCACATCCATCGTACTCGTCACAGGAGCCGACGATTCTGGCTGTGACTGACATTCGTGGCCGTGATGCAATTTCTGCCCAGGTATCCGCGGAGGACAGAAAGGACGCTGTCACTGTTCCCCATGCGACGGATAGTCAAGAAAAGGAGTCAGAGAGACGGCTGCTGCAGCCTCTTGCGCTCACGATTGAGACTGGAACGCACAATCACGAAAGAACTGAGAACCAGACCCAAGAGCAAACGCATGCGCAAGCACAAGTACAAGCACAAGCACAAGCGCCAGAGGCACAGACATCGGATTTTCAGCACATGGTGCATCCCTCTCAGCGGCTCCCGGCCTCGGGCCCCTGGAAACTTGAAGAAAGCAAATTGACAGAACCACTCAATCCTGTGACGAGAAATCGTTTAGGAGCTGATGGTTCCCCGCCTCAGTTCATGTATGGGTTTGAAAAGGAAATAGGAAGCATTTCTCCTGATTCCGCAACACTGTTCCCACTGGAACCGCCAGCCTTCCAGTCCCCCACAGAGCCTCCGACTCAGCTTCCAGCCCAGCAGCAAGATGCACATCAATCTTCGCAGCAGCTAGCACAGTATCATATGTCGAGTCCTGTGCCGCCATACTCTGTCCGACAAAGGCCAGATGTTCCGCCATCGTCCGCGCAAAGATGGCCCGAATTGTTTGCCGGCTCCTCTGATCAAGGAGCATCCTCGGACTCGCGCAATGACGCGCAATCGTATCCTGCACCCTATCAACCATGGCTCGCTGACGATGAGATCAAGATGGCAAAGTCTCAGCACAGTGAGTTCGCGATGGAAGGTGTCGCACCCCCTCCGGGAGAACTTGGGCGAAGCGACAGGGGCTCTTTATTATTCAAAGACTTGAGCCAAAGAGTTGCAGGAGTCGCCTCACGCGAGCACCTTGCTGGTGCTGTGAGCCGACGGGATCAACACTCATGTGGACAGGAGTTTCGTGATGACGAAGCGTCTGAAGCAAGTTTAATGACGCGCAGCGAGAAGCAGGATCGGAGGGGACGGCGAGGCAGCTTCTTCCTAGGTCGTTCGGGTCCTAGGTCCGTGGATCAGGGGAGCTTCCAAGAATCTCAGTCACGTCCCGGCACGCCGCCTCGACTCTCGAAGCGTCGTTCAACGTTTGGAGCCGGTCTAAGCGGCAAGCCGGCACCTTCTGGATTAGCCTTGTCCTTTGATGCCACGGCAGCCTGCGATGGACCTGCCAGTCCGCGGACTGTTGCCGGGGCACAGGATGCGACGCTCAAGAAGAAGAGATTTTCTGGCATCGCCAAAGTTTCCAATCTGCTGAGTCGTAACAAGCATGCGGAACGACCAGCATCCTCAGGACAATTTTGGGACCGGCCCCTGGAGCCGCCCGTCCCCCCGTTCCAACGCTTTGGGCGCACAAGCACGACTAGCTCCTTTGACACAAGATCGGGGCATCATTCGACGGACAGAGATTCTGAGCGTCGCCGTCTGCGGCGACCACCATCTGTCTCTGACCTGATCAATGGCATGCTGAGCAAACGCTCCTCCTCGTCGAGGACGGGACAAGGAGGTCCCCCCGGCTCAGGGCGGTCGTTGACTCAGCAGCAGCAAGGCGGGTGGCGACCCGAATCAGGGAATCCCCAAGCGATGTCGGGCTCAGGATCCGATCGATATCAGCACCTGCCATGCGGGCAAAGCTCACATGAGATTCTGCCAGCGAGCACACCTCCAGTTCCTGTCGAACAAAGGAGGGATATGCAACCATGTGCACCAAGAGAGGGTGACTCGGGCAGACAATCATTTCAGACCTCTCCGCCGTCTTATCATGATGGAACTTTTGCTCGGAATGACGTGGCGCCCTCTTCTTGTTCTTCTTCTTCTCCTCAGCTGCCGCGCGGTCAGCCACTTGGGCAACGAGATGGGGTCGATGGTTCAGCTGCTGGTCAGAACAATCCATATACTGCGGTTCCCGGTGAGTTGATGCGGCCGGACACGGTGTCGCCGGAGCTCTCCACGACCTCGGACTGGGGCATCCTCACAGAGCATCAGATGCAAGAGCAGGACGGGGCTCACGATGCCAGGCCTCGGGATTCGGCGCCTGACGTTGCACAAGGCAACGAAGTAGCAGCTCTTCCCGTCCATGGCAACAGGCGGCGGGCAGCAGCGACGGACGACTTGAGTCCTCCCGCCGCGCCTCCGGCTGCAGGACAACACTCGGGACCAGTATCTCATGAGGATGCCGTCGGCCGGGTGGTCGATTCGGCAGACGAGGCTCAGACCCTGATGGTCTCAGACGCGCAAGCTGCAGGATCTCTCTACCATGACGGCCGAGTCCCATCACCAGACGTGCGGTATTCGCAACAACCGTATCATCAACACCTGCTGCGGGCGAGCCCATATGAAGACGTGTCACTGCAGGAGCAGCAGCAGGAGCAGCAGGAGCAGCAGCAACAGTTTGTCGCGCAAAATGAGCAGCCGTCTCAGCAAGGCCTGAAGGCTTTCCACCAAGCCAAAGGCAGCATAGGATCGAAATGGAAGGGCCTCACAAAGCGCGTGTCGAGGCAAATGTCGGGCTTTGGACAGCATGGGTCGGCGGCACAGGCGGCGGAGGCGGAAACAAGGGAGAAGAGAAGCAGCAGCAGCAGAAACAGCAACAAGATATTCGGGGCATTCAAGCGAACGTCGAAACGACAATCAGATGGCCAGATCATGTGCCATCAGCCGACGTATCAACAAAACGGCTCTCGGCCGGCATCTGCGTCGTGGTCAGTCGCGCAAAGGCTCATGCACGCTCCTCCCAGTCCCGGCAGCCAGCGTGGATGCAGCGTTTCCGGAGCGGGTGGGAGACCCGGTCAGCAGCGTGTGGGGGAAGAGACGGTGGCCGCGCAGACGGTTCCTGAGCCTCAATACGACCAAGTGCCGATCCCGAGAGGCTATCATGCCGTGCACGGAGAGGGCATGACGGTCCCGTCGGGCTCCCATGTTGGAGGCCGCCCTGCCCCCTGCGAACGGCACACGGCACAGCAGCAGCAGCAGCAGCAGCAAGTGTCGCCGCCGATATGTCAATCATTGCTGCGGCGTCCGGACTCTGTCTCCTCCCTCGGTCTGGCTGGATCGCCGTGGCCATCGCCGCCCCTCGAGGACCGGCGCACAAGCGCAGCGGCAGCGCCGTCTCGCGCCGCCGTCCGGCCGCCGTTCGTGGTCGACGTAGGCAAGGCCAACCAGCGCAGCGACGAGAACAATCTCTACGACGCAACGCCGCGAATGAAGGCGGACAGCAACAGCAACAGCAACAGCAACAACGACAGGCCGGACGAGCAAGCCGTGTCCTCCCAAGACGGCCTTGTCGGACAAGAGCAACGAGTCCCCGGGGCTCCTCCTGCCGGCGCCTCGGCAGAACTGGAGGATACATTCGGGGCACACGAGCGCAGGAGGCGGCTCGCGACGCAGGAAGAAAAAATCTGGTGCAACCCCGACGACGATGCCCACTTTCAGCCGCGCATGGCGGCGACGAGTTATCCCGGGCAGGAGTGGAATCCGTACCAGGGGGTGGACGTGGAGGGCGACGATTGATCTTGACATGTTGGCATCGGATGATGATTTCTTGGACTATGCGTTGGGGTAATAGATAAAACAGCATGGGTGTTTGAGCGTGTATTGCATTTTTCCTTCTTTTTCTTTTTCTTTTTCTTTTTCTAATTTTAATTTTAATTTTTTTTTTTTCCCATTTCATTTTTTTAGCTGGCCAGTGCTTGACC
>SRPV01000207.1:0-28791 GCA_018360135.1 Claviceps sorghi | reverse complement strand
ACCCTAACCCTAACCCTAACCCTAACCCTAACCCTAACCCTAACCCTAACCCTAACCCTAACCCTAACCCTAACCCTAACCCTAACCCTAAAGAAGCCGCGGCCGGGGTTCCCTATCCAGCAGCACTAGCTATGCTTTAACCCTAAGCTAGGAAAACCCATATAACCTTAGTACCCTATATACTCTTATTTAAAACCCTAGCTATAATTATAACTAATAAGCTAAAGTAGTATACTTATAATGCCTATTTAAAGGTATATATTTTTTACCTATATATCTTATTATATAACCGTTTTTTAAAAGTACTAAAGTTTTTATATACCTTTTAAAAGTATTATATTATTACTTTAATTTAGATTTATTATAAGTGTGATAGATTTAAGCTGATGGCTCGGATCCTTATTGGAGCTAGATAGGACCTGCTTAGGACCCTTAAGGCAAGCCTTACTCCCACATAAGTATATAAGACACACATATAGAGTACGTAGATAGAAGCCTTCCTTTTCTTCTTATAGTTAATAATAACTTTATTAACACTAGATTGCAGTCGCTATCTAGGCTGGTCTATAACAATTAGGTAGAAAATATTAATTATTATAGTTTAGCTTAAAAAGCTACTATTTTTTAGTAATAATAGTATTATTAATGTTTATAAAGGAAAAAGAGAAAGCCTTTCTCCCCTTTACTATATATATAGCTTAGGTATAATATAGGTGTATAAGGG
Organism: Claviceps sorghi; assembly: GCA_018360135.1. Taxonomy (NCBI): domain Eukaryota; kingdom Fungi; phylum Ascomycota; class Sordariomycetes; order Hypocreales; family Clavicipitaceae; genus Claviceps; species Claviceps sorghi. Next base: position 28,067 of record SRPV01000207.1, on the reverse strand, counting down.
TAACTCTAAGTAAGGCTTATAGACCTATAAAGGGCCTATAGAGGGAGCGCTTAGGATCTAAGCTTAGAGCTTAAATCTATTACAAGGCGTTATATTATCTTTAGGTAGCTAAAAGAAGCTTTAGAATTATAGAGTAGTAATTAAATAGCTAAGTAAAGGTAATATATTATTTAGTATATTAAGTAAAGCTTACTTTCTTTAAGTCTTTCTTATATATACACTAGGGTTTTTATATAGTAAATAGGTAATTAAGTGTAGGCGCCTAGGCGTCGCACGCTCTAGTTGCCTTAGAAGGTGTGCACACCTCACACATGCTGTGTACCAGAGCACTACCTGTCACCTCTAGCGACGTGCTAGTTACGTTCTAATTCCTCTCTCTCGTCACATAGACAAATTAAGTCCAGAAACGTTCCTTAGCCTTAACCTACTAATAATCTCAGAGCAATATTGCTATCCAGTAGTAACTTCGACACAGTTCGTAACCGTTGGACATTTAGCGACTACAAACCGCATATGTTGTTTTGTGCACACTGCTGCCTATTTACGGTAAGACTGAATATCTTTTTCGGTGGTGCTAGCACGGCACAGGGGGCTCATTGCTTCAAACAACGCTTTAAAAATCTCCGATTACTTTAAAGGCCGCGCGCACACCCTCTTCTGATGTGCGCTGTTGTTTAACATAAGCAATTGGATTAACCTCGTTGGAAACATGACTAAACACAAGCACAGAATAGCTAAATAGCGGATACACCATTCATTACTCAGTAGATGTCATACTTCGCCTTATCTTTAATTCAATTTATAATGCCCTCTGTTTACCTTGCTAGCAGAAAGGGAAAACATCGTAATGCACATGTCATTAATTCCCTATCGGCACGTATATCCACCATCAATAACGATGTCGGCTCCAGTAGTGTAGGTGCTGGCATCAGACACTAAGTATACGTAAGCTCCTTTCAACTCCTTGGCCAATCCGTTGCGGCCGAGAGGAATCATGGACCGCCACAGCTCCTGTGTCTGGGCATCAATAAAATCAGAAAGGCCAGTGTCGATGTAACCGGGCGAGATGGAATTAACACGAGCAAAGTCGCGCCACTCATTAGCTAATGACCGGGCCATGTGGATGCAACCGGCCTTTGCGACATTGTAAGATGTTTGCTCCTGAGGAAAGTTGGCAATATGGCCCGACATGGACGCGGTGATAACGAAGGAGCCACTGCCCTGTTTTTTGAAGTGTGTGCCGACAGCTTTGGCACAATACGCAGTGCCGTTTAGGTCAATCTGAATGACCTTGTCCCAAGAAGCGGCGGAACCCTCAATCACGCCGGCGTCGGCCGTGGCACCAGCGCTAAGAAGCACGAGATCAGCATCGTCGGATAAACAAAGAGTTAAAGCAAGGCCTGCATGCACAGGTAAGGAAGAAGGACACGAAATGGGCAGCAGGACGTACTTGGCAATAAAGCCATTAATCGTTCCGAAGTCATTGATAATCTCGCCGATACACTTTTCTACGTCGTCGTAGTTGGTCACATTGAGCTTGTAAGCCTTGGCCTTGACACCGTATTCCTTGGTGAGTTCTTCCACGTTCTTTTCGGCACCTTCCTTTCGCGAAGAGTATGTAATGGCAACGTTTGCGCCCATTTCGGCACAACCGCGCGCAGCCTCAATTCCCATTCCGCGCGGACCAGAGGCACCGGTCACAACCACAACCTTGCCTTTAAGGCTGAAGAGGTCTGTGAGACGGTCGGCCTTGGGGGGAGAGACGGGCATAATGTCGGGCTGTTTTCGGGGAAGGATGAAAGAGATGTCTACAATTTCAAACGCCTTCAGGCAGATTGCAACGGGTAGAGATGTGAAAAACGGGGAATTGAGGGACGACAAGATGAGGGGTTAGAAGAGGGAACGCTAGATGCAAAGGCTGGGCCAGACTTTATATCTGTGTAAGCATGTGGCGCTCTGTAAGAAAGGTTTTCCTGCTAACAACAAGCTGCTATTTCTAATAGGTATGCACTCCATCCACACAGATCGTCCGGGAGAAAGCCCAACCTCCTCTTAACGCAGTTTTATTAAGGTCTGAGGTTGGGATGAATGAATGGTTGAGAATCCGAGATGGACGAGCTTAATGCAGTTAAATGGATCTCTAAGCACCTGGATAGCCTACCAGCTCCACCCATGGCGTCACCATATGACATCGTCGAACGCAACGTAACGTGAGAGGCAAAGAGGGGTTTGGATCAGGAGACAACGGGTTTCATGTGAATCATGCATGTATATGTACATGGATCTATGTAGAGACTTCCACACCGATTAAAGGAAGCAAAGAAAAAAAAACAAAAGACAAAGAATTAAGAAACTTTAATTCTCACGAACTGCAAGCAGTCTTACAAAACGGACGCAGGCTTGCGCCTCTCGGAAGCTGCGGGAGTCGGTACTAACTCCTGGCTGAAAGAGAGGGTGTCGATTGGTTGGGGGATATCGGCGTAGTGGTGTGAGGCGTAAAAAAACTGCAAACCACCATTGATGTATTGAGTATCTGTGCACTAGTTAAGAGCAAACTGCTGCTTTGACAGGAATCATCTAGTATCTGCTTCACCTATTCACTCTGGTTATATAGAGACTGCTTAATTGATGACTGCAGTCTATTTTCTGAATGGCGCATTGCGTGCTAAGGGATTTCAGAATCGCCGGAAAACTGCTCGCTGGAATAAGGTCCTTGCACTGAAATGTTGTCATCGGCTCACTTGTTTCGTCCCCACCGGTATTTATAGGCTACGGTCGGAGGCCTAGAGAGTGAACGTCTTTCTTAACCCTTTCACTAAACACTTTAGTCAATAAACGACCCTTTTATGCAAGACGTTAAACCTCGTATCCCATGACTTGCCGCCAATTCCGCTCTATGCAATAAGAATACCTACTACTTCGCAAAGTCCTTGGTCGTTCGCTGGCGGTGACCTGTAGCAACAGAGAAGGCGCTGTTTTCGTCACCACTAAGTCATGATACGATTAAACTAAATGGCTTTGGCATGTTCAAGGCGACTATGAGCAGCAGAGACTGTGGCGAAAGCAGTGAATAGGAGCAGTTTTGTGACAGCGTCGCAATAGATAGACAAGAACGCAAATCTAACTTGCAAAACGGACCGACTAGTATACAAAATTCCGGCTTTCTGTGAATTTAGGGCTGGGCTGGAAATGGCGGAAAGTTCATAAAGCATAGAATATTAACAATGTTGACGACTATCTCGAGCTAGCTCTCGATATAGTCATATGACAAAACGGCTTCCACTGAAGGACAGGACATCTTGTTGGGCGTTTAACGGTATGCTCTTAGAAGAAAGATGAAAACGCTTCTGTAGGACTAAACAGCATAGGTTACAGACAATATCATAGATAAGGGGCCTCTTCGACGTCTTATGCTACAACGAAGATATAAAGGAATATGTTGACATTCTAAGTCTAAGAAGTACTAAACTTCTAGTTAGATAATCGGACTTCTTTTTGGATTCTGTGCTAGTAAAGCAGAAGTGTTGTGACTAATACAGATTAAACGCTTTATATCGGAACCTAATTATTGTCGGACACATAATAAGTACTAAGGAATGGTGTCTAGCTAGTTGTGTGTCTGAAATTACATAAAGTTTAACGTATGCACAAGAAAAAATACATACATGCGTAGACCTTGTACTGTATTCTGGACAGCGATGAAATCCAGTTTTAGAAAGTTCTAATACCATAATAATAGAGTATCTCTTAAGTAAAGTAATTAATTAGATGTGAGAACAAAGCCAAAGTTGAGTCTATACGCCTTGCATGGCGTTTACCACTGGACACGACCTATCTGCTGTTGATCTGTCTGCAGCAGCAATATCTTCAGCATGGGAAAACGAGCGCGGCTGCCCGCCTTGAATGACAGTAGTTGTAGTAATTCCATCTGTTAACGTGTCAAAATGCGCCCGCTCAGAGCTGATCTGGACGTCATGGCGCTGGTAGATCTTGAGTGATATGCCGTAACTCTGACCAATATTCTCCTCGCTGCCATTCGCATTACCGCCGTTTGCGTCCTCTTGATTCTTGTAGTTTCGATTCTGGTTGCGAGAATACGTAATATGAGATCCTGATACGGTACTTAATTTTGCGGATCGCACCTTGAAGGAGTACTCGCTGTGGTTGAAGCTGCCGAGGTTGAAGAGGCGACGGAAGACGGTCCAGGTAAGGGGGAGGTTGGCGACAATAATGGCGGTGGAGGATTCACGTATGTACCAGAACATCCATTCGGGACTGAAGGGATCTTTGAAGCTGTGGAACTTATTCAAGATAGCAGAAAGAATCTAGGAGAAGAATACCGACTTAATATCGCTGTACTTCCGAAATTGTGTTTTTTTTTTTTCGGACGCGTTAAATTATCGGACTCACAGTAAAGACGCCCAGTGCAAATACTCCCATAAGCATGATTTTTCTTTTAATTGCAAGCTGGGATTGGAGGAAGATGGGTAAGGGAATGAGTATTATCATTATGTCGGAAGATACGTTAAGGACGGCGTTGGTAATGAGGTGGTGGGTTGCCGCGGAACACTGTGCTACAATATATGTTAAATACGGACTTTTGACTGCTCAGATCCCAGTAGAGGTTTTTCATGGAGAATACGCACTCGATATGGGCGGCACAGTCCAATATTGGTTGAAGGGCCGACACCAAACGCTTAGGTACAAAATTTCCATTAGCACAAACCCAAGTGCTACGTAACCTGCTACAAGCTTCACAACTAGGTTGCTCTTAAGGGTCATACTGGCATGTGTTAGTCGGCAATAGGCACTAGAAGAGAGAATAATTTCACGGTAATTAGTTGCTCACGTCAATCTGTAATACATTAGCAAGAGGCAACCCTTGGTAAGCCATATGGTAATGCACTGCATTTGCTCCCCTAGCAAAACCATTTTCGAGCCATACTCTCTTTCTCGGATATCTTGTAGCGATAGGAATATGGGTTGACTTGGATCAATCAGGTTGCTGTTAGTGTTGGAGATGATGTTGATGACGACGACGAGAATAGTGTCGGTTGCCTTCAGAGCATGCGGTTTCTTAGTTAGCGCCAGTCTTCGGACGGTGGGATCTCTTATGCGTGATTACTCGGCTTATACCATTATGACAGCCATCAAGTAATCGTCCAAATTGAGCCTTTTCAGAGACCCTCGTAAGAGGATTTGCGATACCCTGAAATCATGTTAGTGATATATTATCATCGTGTGGTATGTGGAATGATGAACCGCTAACATTCTCGTCATGACCACCAGCCACGTAAGGCCGTACCACGCCCATGATTCCACCGCAATATTGGACATGGTCTTTACGGCAAAGAGGTCACTGAATCGGCAGGATCGTGATGTTTGACTGTAACGGAGGCCGTGACAGGACCACTAGACGGCACCACATAACGAGCAATGGCCGAGTGGGCGACAGCACGCATTATGTATATCCTGCTACCGGCAGCCGCGCCTAATAGAACCGGTACTCCGACGAGAATCAAGGCACGTATATACAATTGGATAGCATATATACGTGGGTCTAACAAATGGGGTTAGGCACTTGACCTATGGTGTCCAAGGGTCTAGCGATCTTGGCGGGGATTTCCTGGGATGTTTTTCGCTCAGGGTCTGCAATGTCACCAGACCGTACAGCGATTTGTTGTCAGTCTACACACACGGGCGTTTTCGAAGTGCACTCGCTCGACGGCGCGGATACGCACGATCTGCGGCCGAATCGTGGATATTCAGCACGGCATACCGTTCTGCTATGCTTTGGTCGGCCGGGTTGCCTTTGCAGGTAGTTTAAAGGCGCATCGCGACGAAAGTTGCTTAAGAACCGTTTCCGTTGGTGTGCGAAACTTGGCTCTCATCAGGTTGACTTGACTTCCGGCTGCTACCAGGAGGTGAGATGCATAAGCTGTGTCGTAGGGGCCGCGCCGGGTATGATGGTATAATGACGTTGTGACGTGAATCGGCAATTGTGCAGGCGATAGACGCTACGATTAGCAAACTGGGAGACCAACATCTGGCTACACACTGACCTGAAGCCTTGTAGTCACGGAATCCCTTGTGCTTTTCTGGACCACGTGGACTTGCCCATCCATTTACCATCGTTGTTAGAGAAAACAGCGCAGAAGCCCCCCTCAGAGCTCCGCGGAAGGCTGCCTAGCCTATAAAAAGGCTTGCAAGACCCGACTCCTTGACGATGTCGACGGTTTCCGCAGCCGCTTCGATATATTCCGAGTCATGTCTCGGTGGGGTCAGCTACCCGTGCCACGCCTCACCCACCCTGATGGAGCATGGGACTGGTGTTCTGCTGTTTTCTGAGACGCGGGTGCGCTAATAGAGCTTGCACCAGATGGGTTACATTTGAAACGATACGGAAGGAGAGATGGCGCCTTCCTACGGAATTCCGTCGGCAAAAGGTTGAAAATAACTCAATTTAAGCCCGCTCTGCAAAGGTTTGCCTACATGTTTACGTATCACGTTCGCGCATCTCCACTGGCAACATGAATAGCATTCACTGCCCTATCTACTCTGCTAGTAGTGCCGGCTTTTCTTGCTTTTTAGTTTGTTTTATTCCGGTAGTACAATTAGCGCTCGCCAAGTCTAAAATCTCTTGCAACCGAAAATAGCCCAAGTTGACCTGTAGTGCGCAGTAGGTAAGCAATAGGCTGGCGCGTAAATTATCTAGTAAGACAGGCAATGCGTAAAAGCAGCAAGGCATCGTGTATACGCCATTATTTACGGGTCCTAAAAGAGGATCTTATGAACAGGCAGCATGAGCACATCCTAGTGGCGAGGGACTGCAAAGTGGATTGTATGCACTAGACGCAATATGAGGGAGTAAAACTAGCCTGGTCATTGGCATCTAAAACAGCCTTAGAACGTGCTGCACGTGTGCTACGGCAGGAATAGAGTTTAGGCCGGGAATGCCTGAAGGCAAGATGTAGCACTAGCGACAGGCAGAATGTTAATTACCAAAGACGGTTCACCACGAGAGAAGGCTTCTGACACAGCGAGCCAAGCAACAAGGGACAACGGAGAATCAAGAACAAAGTTCAGGCATACTTAGGAGGCAAAATTCCTTGCAGAAGCAACGCAGAATTCCTTACAGAGGAAACTCACAAAAGTTTGGATCGCGACCAACTTCTGATCTCATTCAACGCCATTGTGCTCTTTGGATGTGGGGAAGAACCCTAAGCAAGGCGACGAGGAATTACTTCACGAATCAATAGTGGAATCGCTACGAATTACGAATTGAAATTCTATATTTGATAGGCAGTCCGTCACGTTTAGGCCGGTTCAGGAATACAGACAAGTGTTTTAAAGTGAACTTTGTCGGCGTGTTAATCACGGCATGCTCAACGACATATTTATTGTGGAGAACGGAAGGCATGTTGCACTAAAAAAACGGATGTGATCACATCACATTCATCAGCGCTGTTATTAAACATGTCTATATTGCAACGAGGCATAGCCCCTTCTTTGCTGCTGCTTCATTGAGTATATTTTCTTAAAACAGCGCCCTCCTCCAGGTATTTGCAGCAGAAACAACAGTTTTTGGTTTTCTTCATTTATCAGCCAAAATGTATATTCTGTAACCTATGTTCGTTTCTGCCGTCAATCTCTATTATAATGGGTGTAAATGCGCGCTGAACTCCAAATGCATCAAGAAGATGATTGCAGTGCATAGCAAGAATTGAATGCAGAAGTCTAATGCCAGGGGAAACGAAAAGGCTGTACGTAACAGAGGCCCCCCACCACCTAAAAGATGTACACAGAATGAGGTCAAGAAAAGAGAATAGTAATGCGGGAGTGATGCGAGTGATGCCGATGTTAATAGAGTAAATGCAACACGCCGATGCAGGCTAACAGGATGCAAAATTTCGAAACAGTGATTTGATGCGCTCCATCCTCCTCGGCGGAGTGGGTGCCAGTTGGAGTGGCAGCAGTTGAGCTTTTAGTTGTTGATGGTGAAGTACTCGTTGGCAAGGCGGTCCTGGTTCTGGTGGAGGTGCTGGTTGGTTTGCTGACGCTGTGTTTGCCAAACGGCGCCAGAATGCACTTCTGCATCAGCTTATTGTCGATCCAGCTATCCTCTGACTTGGACGGCATGATGGTCAGGATATAGGTGTCGTCGAAGCCTCCCGCACCCCAGGCGACAAACCCGATGAGGACATCGTCATTTTTAGCGATAAATTCATTTTGCTCGCAGAATTTAGTCATGCACTACGCTTGCATGTCAGCATGGACCTCAAGACCAGACTAGGAGACCGGATAACAGATGACATTAAGAGGGAAAGGCGAAACAGAAACACGTACGGAGGGTGCCATGGAAGCGCCAGTCTCGGAAACCATGCCCAGCCGTTTGTTCTTCCTGAGCCAGTCCGATATCGTCTGGAAGGCCACGATGTTGTTGGTCTTGCATTCGACGTGAGAGCCGGAGTTATCGATGTCAAGGTACTTGTGTACATCCATCACTAAGTTGTCCGTTGAACCATCAGGATTCGTAATGGCGGCAAGCGCTTCAGCACTACCGCTCGACACAAAAGTCTCGGCGCTGGTAAAGTTGTTGCCAGGAAGGAGGATAATCTGGGATGTGGCGCCAGCGTTACGAATGGCAGTGACAGCAGCCTGACAACTCTTTGCCCATAATCGCACGTCCAGATCATGTGGCTCATTCATGATACCGAAGATGATCCTCTTCTCCTTGGCATAGTAGGATGCGATGTTCGTCCAAAGGGCGGCGAAAACTTCGTTGCTTGGACCTCCCTGACCTATGATGCCATTGTACCGAGCAAAGTTGTGCAGATCAAGCATGCAGTGTGCGCCGGTACTTAGACATGCTTGGACTAACTTGTCAAAGTTTCCCCAATTGACCTTGTCTAATTTGGCGGATGGCTGACCAGCTGTGATGTATTGCCACGTCATTGCTAATCACGGGCTTTTGTCAGAGAGACTGTTCAATTAGGCTGGCAAGGACAATGACTCTTGGATGTTTGGTCAGAGTCTCAGGCAACAACCTACCTAGTCTGAATGTGTTCATGCCATCGTCTTGCACAAAATGTTTCATCAAATCAGCGGAATTAGCGCCACCAAGTCCAGCAAGCGGTACTTGAACGTTCTCTGTCGGACAATCACCCTACATCCGGTGCATCCTCTACGTCAGTTTTCGAGCTCCGGAGTAAGATGAAGCAAAAGTATCGACTCACGGTGATGTCACAACCAAAGTCAATTCCTGCTATTGCAACTCCCTGTTCGTTTCACTTAGCTAGATGAACTAGAGCCCTTGGAATCTTGATTAAATACCCACCAAGTATTTTATTTCGGCCATCACTACCGTTGAGGCGGCAATGAGGCCAACAAAAGCTGCGAAAACGATCATTTCGTTGGACGGGAAGGAGAACGTCCGCCACCGAGGACAAGAATGTTCCGTCGTTCAACGAATAAAAATGGCGATTTTACGGCGGGCGAGTGAGCTAAAAACGGCAGCGTAGGCACGACTACGAGACGAATGTTTGTTCTCAAATTGCGGATGTCAACCATGCCTTGCGACGGCACTATCGTTCGCAGCCCCCGTCGGATGTCACGCCTTTCAGTTGATGGACTCGAGATGACAAGGTCAGCATAGCGGATTTCCGGCACAAGTTATTTTCGCGTGAATTTGAGTCGCGTAATTGGGATGCCGATGTCAGAAAGCCGAGATGCAACTTTTGCAGAAAAGCAGAGGAAGGAAACCGCCGGCCAGATAGCTTAAACAAGGCCTTTCAATCAGGGCAGCATATGAGCCCTAGGGATATATCAAGGGAGGGAGCAGGACGATAAAAAGAAAAAAAAAAGAAAGTAAGTCAAGCCCAGCATTGTGTTATCGCATTAGTGGCAGCTGCTTATTCCGTGTCTACGAATAAAAGCATCAAATTTTGTCAATCGCATCCAGCCAACAATACTCCGCACAGCCAATGTCGGCCAGAAGATTGGCAAGGGCGCAGCGAATGGCGTCTTCCCATCACGTCTTGATTGTACGGCCAACGAGGCTAGCACAAGATCAACGTGGCGCACAGAGTACTGTCTGGTCGGAGAATGTCCATTTAATTCAGTCATGGCCCGTCTACTCCTGGTTAATGCCTTCCGGCGACATTCTGTTTGCATCTCGCGAGGAAAGCGACTCAACGAGCAGGCTTGCCGCACCCCACTTTTCCGGCGCCCTGTGTCGATCGTACCAACGGAGCTGCCTCGCAAGCACCAAGCGGCCTCGCGGCGCGAAGGCGGTGCGGAGACTAAACAAAGGCGTTGAGGCGGGGGGCAATTGGTAGGCAGCATAGTCGATGCACCGTGGTGATTCACCCAGGCGTAAAACGTATTAATAGCATGACTTTATCGCTGATGAAGGTGCTTAGTTTTCGCTACGCACATTCATGTTTTGAGAGAGAAAAACGTTCCGAATGCGCCAGCCTCCGGTGCCCCCATTGGCTGTGCTGCCCGGCGCCTCCCCACACCCCGACCACCAACAGCGACCACTAACAGCAATCTCCACCATCCCTTTCCGGCCGCGTCAGCCAGTCGCGACATGCCCGCACCTTCTTATCTCGCAAGCCTGCACGGAGCTATTATGCCTGATTTCAGCTCTAGTATGTCTTGGTGTTCTGATGTAGTGGTGAATAGCCATGCTGCGCAAGTTATATATTGTATCTTACGTGGGTTTAAGCAATTCCGAATAATTTGCCATATAATTTTAGTGTGCGGAGTTTCGGGATTACCTACCACCCACTATCCCTTTGGTGCGCATAAGGCTACACTTATATAATCCCCGCTTTTATTCTATATCTAATTAGTTCAAAGTAAGTAACCTTAAAGTACTTACTTAATAAGCTTTTTTTATAGTTAGAAAATATAGTATTTAATAGCTAAGAACTTTCTAATTATATAAACTTAGATATACATTTTAATTAGATAACAGAGTGGGTTAGTACCTAAATATAGCCTTCTGCGCACTAAAGGGATAGCACTATATCCCCTTAGTGCCCAGAAGGCTACAATCGCGTACCAACCCCCTTATCTGTCTAATGAGAATGCTGTATAAAAGGTAGATTATACACAGACTAATTTATATAGAAGAGAAAGTACCCTAACACAAAACGCTATATAATATAGTTAGTAAGAATAGCCAGAAAGTAAGTATTAAAAAGTATCCTAAATATATCTAATAAGCTACTGATAAAAAATAGGGAGGTGCGTGAGCGTAGCCTTCTGGGCACCAAGGGGATAGTAGTAAGCCAACAACCATATCAGTAATAACAATTTTCTTAATGCTGAGACGGCGACACTTGGGTACTAACCCGCTCTCGTACCTGATCAACTGTATTTAAAGGGTTTTGACCTGTACATCTCATGTCTTGGTCCGCGCTAAACTATGATCAGCCTCTTTAGCAGGTGGACTGAGTCGTATAAGGTAAGGAGATGATGAAGGCAGCATGTAAGTCAGAGAAGCCCGGCAAAAAGATCGACATCAAATATGTACTTCCCACAGCACAATGCATTGGATACCAAGCCGGCAGTGACCCTGCTGGTCGATACTGCGCATCTAATGTAGCCTCTTGCCGGCGAATGCATGTGGAACAATGTGGCTTTGCCGGACTTGCCGAAGGTGAAGGTTATCATGAAGGTGCTCAAGCCGGGGCCAGTAAGACGCATGGCTTCCACGCGAAATCCCCCCTCCCGGTGGAAAAGTTTGAGAGAAACGAGTCAACAATTAAAGACGTCATGAGAAGATGGAAAGAGCCAACCAAGGAGAGCGTTGTTCTCAGGACCGAAAATGCATCGGCCGAGTGGATAACCCCTTAGCAGGGCAAAGAGGTGGGCCAACGGCCCAAACAGGGGGTGGAGCATTAACAGTCGGGCTTTTATTAACCTAGGGTGCCGGGCATTAAACGGGATGGAAGACGAATGGTGGGACCTAACAGATCACGACAGGCACTCGGGACAAATAGCATGGCGACGTAACAGGATAACTTATTGAACAAATTTTGCATGTCCAACTATTAAAGTACGCTACTCCAGAGACATGAGATACTAACGCTAAATAATACAAAGAAAAATCAAGCACGGGGCCTGCATGCATAGGTATTTTACAACAGAACGACGGCACCCAGAGCCAGGAGAGCCATGGCGGGCGTCATCTGGCCAGCACCGGCAGTCATGGTCGGGGGAGCGCCACCAGGGATGGTGCCGGTGGGCTGCACACCGATGGGCTGCACACCGGTAGGCTGCACACCTATGGGCTGCACACCAATAGGCTGCATACCTGTGGGCTGCATACCGGCGGAGCAGGCGGTGGGGGTCATGAAGGTGCCGCTAGTGAAGGGGTTATAGCCGACACAGGTGGCCAGCTGAGACGCGCACAAGGCGTGGTTGGCACCCGGGGCGGTCTGGCACTGGTTGTAGGCGGCGACACACTTGTCGGCGCAGTCCTTGCCGCCGGCAGGAACAGCGGTAGTGGCAGCGGGGCCGGCGGAGCAGGCGGTAGGGGTCATAAAGGTACCAGTAGTGAAGGGGTTGTAGCCGACGCAGGTGGCCAGCTGAGAAGCGCACAAGGCGTGGTTGGCACCCGGGGCGGTCTGGCACTGGTTGTAGGCGGCGACGCACTTGTCGGCGCAGTCCTTGCCGCCGGCCGGCTGGGTAGGGGCCGGGGCGGCAGAGCAAGCCGTCGGCTTCACGTATCCGCTCCCAGGGAAGGGGTTGTAGCCGACGCAGGCGGCCAGCTTGGAGGCGCAGAAGGAGTGGTTGGCGTCGGGGGCGACGGAGCACTTGTCGAAGTCGTCGTTGCACTTCTTGGCGCACTCGTCCTGTCCACCAATCGGTGCGGTCGGCTGTGGCTTGTGGACGGTGCAGGGGCAGTCGGTGATGGTCAGCGTGGTGGGCTCCGTGACGGTGTAGGTCTTATTGTTGACTGTGATGGCCGTGGGGCCGGGGCAGTACGTGGTAAGGGCGGTAACTACCTCGGTGACGTAGACAGCGCTTCCGCTGGCGTTGCGCTGAAGAATCTCGGCGCTGACGACAGCGGCGCCCACAACGAAGGCTTTCAAGGAGTACATGTTGGCTGGATCACACCGCGGGAGGGGCTGTGACACGCGTTGGAGTTTGACTTGAAAGCAAGTGAAGACCTGAAGCGAGAGGACGGACAAGGCAAAAACAGGCGGGGAGACTGGCTTGTTTTTTGCCGGCTGGGCGAGATTGGTGATCTGAGCGTGGCTGGATGGCACACTTCCGGGGATATGGGCGGCGAGGCCAACCTTCTTTATATCGCACGAGAGCTCGCACCCGTCGTCACCAGACTCCGGGAAAAGGTGGGGAGAGAGAGACGGAACAGCATCGGTGCCTGGGCCCGAAGAAGAAAAATCAACAGCACATTCCATGGGGCGCTCTCGCAACATACCGAGCCGCCCCAGGACAAGGGGGCGGCGAGGCCGCCTCTCCCGTAGCCACGCTGAGCGTCATACCAGACTGTGTGTACGTTGAGTTCAGGCAACTCTAAAGCTCTTTGCCACGCAAATTCAGTGGGAGACTTTCCGGAATGACCTTGGGTCCACTCTCCGCTCTGAATCGTTAGCATCCCTTTGAGCGCGCTATGCTTAGTTTTGCGCGCTTGAGTTGTTGTTAGGTCGCCGTTCTGCGTCGCCGTTCTGCATCGCGGAGCCGTGCCGGCCAATCGGGCTTGTACAAGACATCTCTGGAGTCTGCATGCGGAGCCTGGTTCGTTTTGTTTTGGGCAATGCCAGCCGGCATGCTGGGCCGTGGGACATGTGTGTTCCAGTCCTGTGTCCTGGCGGGTGATCCGGCAGTATGCGATTGAGATCTAGGCTTCCGCGTTTAAGCGGGCATTGAGTCGGGCCAAAGCCTCTGAGCGTCGTCCGTCGCCGACGCCGGCCCTCGTATCTGGAGATTGCCGCGGCCCGAGCGCGTGCTATTGCCCCTTCCCCATGTCTCTTTACGGACGCAGCCTGCATGGTGCAAGCGGAAAATGTTTCCAGCGCGGCGAGCACCCGCGCCGGCACGTCGGCGCCCTGGACGGAGTACATACATCACCTTGGTGCCCACAAGCCTACAGTCCCACGTACCCCCCTCTTTTCTTGATTTTTCGGTACTTGTTTTCCTGCTATTTTCACGGCGTACATTATGTAGCGCTCTGTAGCGCGGTATCTTCTCTTTTGTGTAAATTAGTGAGTGCACAATGTATCTCTTATATCATTTTTCTTGGATAGATAAGTGGGTTGGTACGCGATTGTAGCCTTCTGGGCACCGAGAGGATACGTAAACATGCAGCAACGAATTTTCCCTGCAAGAATGTGAAAGAATTCGACTCCACCAGGACTCATTTTAAGCATCCGATGAATGACGTCAACAAGCGCCGCACCCAGCACCGGATTCGGAGCCGGACTTGCGGCTTCGCGAACACCCGTTTTCGAGCTGCTGCACAGATGGGCAAAAATGCGACACTGTGTCGACTTTTTTTTTTTTTTTTGTTTTGCATTGAGACCTTCTGGCCACCGTGCTCACGCCAGCATCAAACCGAGTATTGCGAGTCCACTGACCACGTAGCAGAGAATTTCCAGCAACGCTGCCCGGCTTTATTTGGTTCTCGAATGCCATGACATTAGGGCGGCTTATCCCGCCGAGCTTGTTCCTTTCCCCGTCATTCAGGATGCCATGGTCGTGAGCTCTGTCATCACGCGCTCCCCTTGGTGCCCAGAAGGCTACAATCGCATACCGACCCCCTCTTTTGTCTAATGAAGATTCTATATAGGTACATGGTGCGCACATTAATTTACATAACAGTTAAAGTACTGCGCTACAACGCACTACGTGATATATCTAGTAAAGATCGCCAAGAAGCAAGTACTTAGAAGTTTCCTCAATTTAGCTAATTAGCTACCTACCTACTTTACTAAGAAGAAATGGGGGGTAGCCTTCTGGGCACCAAGGGAAGTTTCGTGGCGGACTCCACCAGCGTGAGGTCACCATTGTTGGCATGAAGCGCCGGACACTAGTATCAAAGCGCGGCCTGGTGTCTCAGCGTTTGGTAACTATCGTCAGCTAGCGCTGGAGCTACTGCCTCGTATCCAAAAGGAAATATCAAGCCCGAAAAAATGAAGAAAAACACGTCCTGGTCGCAGCACAGCCTCGCCCTGCATCCGCAAGACCTTCCGCTCCTGCGGCTTTAGTGCTACTCAATCGAGGCAGAAATGTTCTCAATGCAATACGGCCTTTCACGAATTCCCATGTACGTCCACAAAGGCCATGACAAGCGCAAGTACATACACTACCCTCACCCCTAAGATCTGCCGGCCGGGGGGTGAGGGGGGGGGCAAACTCGCGGAAGGGGGCCAAAGAGCCAGCGAGCTGAACAACAAGGCTATCCCTTTGGATGTGCGAAGGCGCCAACAAGGTCACGAAAGGGCTAGTGACCCAATCACACCAAGCCTAAATAAGGGGTACTTGATTTTAAATAGAAAACATAGGTAGTTTAAGTCACTGCGAAATTCCTTAGTATAATAAGGTACATCTAATAACCAGCAATGGTTAAGAAAGGTAGTCTTAATGTGCCGGCATTGATGTGGATTGCACAATCTCGTTGGCGCCTTCGTACATCCAAAGGGATTCCTTTATGGTCGTGCGGTGGGAGGATTGCATTGCATGGATGTCCACGTGGCCGTGCACCTCTGTGTATTGACGATAGCTGCAATGGCAAAACAGCTGAGATGGAACAACATGAATGCTGTGTAACGTAGAAGGATCAAGATCTCTGCGTGCTGCGAGGTACCAGGACCCGGCACGATGGATGTGTTTGCCAGCGGCGCCACCGGTACACGACGTGGCTGAAGATGGACCACAATGCCGAGTAAAAACAGACCGGCTAATCTAAATTAAGAACTCATGCAGTTTGTTTTCTCCCTACGTAATTTTCTATTACACAAGTTATTCAATGGCGTTCTATATCCGATGCTTATGCGCTAGATTCAATTTACAATGAATGCCGTACAGTAGCCTTTTGACTTTACACGCGGCCTACGACACTTACTCGACTTACGTTAGGACCGTTTCCTTGTAATGCGGTATTAAACAAATACTTTCTGCTTACATGGGCATGTATGTACAAATACATGTATGTTGACAAATCACTAGTCTCGCTGCATGCCGAGCGCCCCCGCGGACCTACGCGACGACTTTTGTTCTGTGCCGTCGAACGGGCATTTGTGTTTCTTCCTTTCCCCATAAGGATTCCTCGGCACCGGTAGTCCCATTGTTTTGACCGTCCGCCATTTCACCGCATTCCTTCATGGTTCAAGCTTTAAGACATTGTCCTGTCTTTCCACCACCACTGTGGCATGATTGTCTCACCGTGACAGTCCATCATGAGCAACGTCTCCATTTTTGCTTGTTGCGCCCTTCACATCTCTAGTGCGCGACGAATAATAAGATACAACAACATACATCTGAACGGACATTCTTCATGAAATCATCGTCTTTCTCTAGTAGGAAGACAGCCATCTGAAATCCCACCTTATAGTCCTCTACTGCCAGACAACTTCCCACAGAAACTGCGCAAGTGAGCAACCTGCCCCCGAGGAAACGTATAGTAAGTGTCCTCCTCGCCGTATGCCGCCGTAGCAGCACGCAGACACAGCCCGCACAAATACAACTAGGATTGTCGGCTCATCTTTGCGCAACCGTCATTTTTCTCCCTCTTCGTTTGATGAGAACACCGAGCACCTTGGCCTGCATAAACCGTCTTTCCCCTTGCTTGTACTTGGAACATTTGCTCTGCTTTAAAGCGTCTCGCCTTAAAGAAAACCCATAAGTTGTCCTGATCATATACTCGTTTCAACGTGCCATGTCTACAGCACGATCCTCTTCATTTCCAAATGCTCCTCACTCAATTTTCTGGACACGGCATATGACTCAGGCCAGTGGTCAAGCACAACCTTACTCCTGCGGGAGAAGGAGCGCTACTGTTTTATCATAAGACGATATATGTTACACAGTCAATAGACCTGCCGCACTAACCGATAGACGAAACTGTTAAGCCCGATCGAGTCGAAATCATTTTGTCCTCTCGGAAAAGGAGACGACAAAAAATCAGCGCGTGGTCGCCGTGCCCTACATCGTCCGGGAAAAGGGCGCATGACCTTACTGGAACTTCGGTTCCTGTTTGCTACCAGATTTTCTGGAAACATTATAGCGACTCAAGTCCGAGTCGAAGAGGGGGGCAGAAAAACTTTCCTACTTTTTAGCGAGCCGGATTTGCTGCTGAATGAACCACATATCCAGAAAGCTTCTCGTCATTTTTGGACTAAGCAAACCCTGCTTGTTGTTTTTTTCTTCTTTGAAAGTTTCCTTCTCTAATGAATGTATGAAAATGCAGTGTCTAAGATGTCATTGTATGCCCGTATCGCAACTCAGCTATGCTTGAAATACCGCGCGTGCCACCGCGACTAATTCTATTGCATGAAGCGATCAACCACGAAAAGTCTAACTTCTTATATCATTTCTAAGCATCATTATCATTATTCTTGTTATCTTGACTCAGGAAAAGGCTTTTCGTGCACATGTTCTGTGAACGAATTGCGCGTATTTACCCGGTCGATGTCGTACGGGTTGCCATCATATTGTCTGACAGAACTAGCATGGCTCCCTGCGCGCGAACGTGTTTTTCTAACGGGGCCTCCGGTGACATCTTCATCCGCCAATTTCGTCTCGTCGTTACTTGAAGAGCTACGACTTCTTGTTTCTGTCTCTCCATCCTCATCCCCTTGACCATTGTCGGTCTCATGACCGATGTCTGGCTGACGCAACTTCTCCATGAACGCAGCGGAGTCGGCTGCATACTTGCACTTGACACGAATGGCAGCGCCATATTTATAAAACAGAAAGGGAAAGGGTACGCAAGCCAGAGCGAGAAAGGCAGGGATGGTCGAGGCCCAGTGAATGCCGAGATCCTGATACATGTAGCTTGTGAACAATGGGAACGCAGCGCCGAATAGAGATCGTAACACAGAATTTGCTGCCAGGACGGACGCTGCAAAGATGGTATACGAGTCGATCAGGTAATTGAGGCCGCTGAGGAAAATCAACACCATGCCGAAACCGAACGGAACGCCGGCCAGGACGCTCGCAATCCAATGGATCGACGCCGAATTCGTCCACGCAAACCAGAAGAGCCCGATAGGCAAGGCAATAGAGCCAACGATTCCTGGCGGTAGGCGAGCCTCTGGCGCCGCCACTCCTCCATGCTTCTTTTGTGTCGCGATATATCTGTTGTTGGAAGGTATTGTGTACGCAATAGCAAAAAGCATGCCTACCATGATGCCCATGAAGGCCAGGCCTCCAACGCCCTGATTCCATCCTCGATGCTGCTGATAGACAATTGGAAATGCGCCAAAAAGCATGTATAAGGTTCCATAAACAATGGCCATGTAGATGGAGAGGAGCAAAACGATGGGTTCTCGGAAGAGCAAGATCCAAGGACGTGACAAGGCCGTTTTAAAAGACTCGGCCAGAGTAACTCGGCCACGGTCGTGGTCAAGCTTGCTCACATAGCGTTTGCCAGTGATTTCTGACATTTTGAGGGCTCGTTTTCGGAGAAGTGCTGGGGAGTATGTTTCAGGGACAAGTAAGGTGCCCAGAATCCACAAGGTGCCGGAGAAAATGGCCAGAAATCCCATGACCCAGCGCCAGCCGGCTTTCATACCCAAGAAGCCGCCTGTGATGGGGCCGAGGACGGGCCCAAGGAAGGGCGCCAAGGCAAAGAGGGCCGTGGCAAGCCCTCGCTGATTCGCTTCAAACATATCGGCAATGGTGCCACCAGCATTGGTGAGCGGAGACGAGCCAAATGCACCGGCAAAAAATCGCAAAATGATGAGAGTCCATATATTATTGGCACCGGCACAACCCGCATTGAACATGGTCAGGCAAGCGTACGTCGTAGTAAACAGCACCTGACGTCCGAACAGCTCGCTCAGGGGCGCCCAGATTAGAGGGCCGACGGCAAAGCCAAGGACGAAAAGAGACACTCCCAGAGTTGCCACTTCCTGGCTGGCTTCAAACTCGGCTATGATCTGTCTTATTCCTCCGGTATAGGCAGAGGACACGAGTGTCACGGCCAGCGTGGCCACGGCGCTCACAAGGGTGATGAACCATTTCCTGAACTTGCTAAAGCCCATGGGGTTTCGAGGATCGTTGGGTATCCAGTGAATCATGTATGGGTCAGAATCGGTTCCAGAGCCTTGGTAGTGGAAGTTGAGGACATCTTGAGTGACTCCTGCTTGGTCGGCAACAAGTCTCCAGTACGGTATGCCCTTGATCATGACTGGCTCAGCAGGGCCGGAGAGATCATGAGGGTTTGACAACTTCATCGTCGTTCGTGTTGCAGTGCCACGGCGGCACACTTGCCACTCTGGATGGAAGAGAGCAGCTGGCACAGAAAATGCAATGTCTGAATGTGCACACGTTATGATGCCAAAGAGGGTGGGAAAACAGCAAGTCGCCGGGCGGTGGCTCGTATGAGAGTCGACATCAGGAAAAAAAAAGGCAAAGGAATTATGGACGGGGATATTCCGCTTCTTGGACGTCGAGCCAAAAGATTTTGAGTTACATCGTGCCAGACTCCATGATGGGGGAAGGGGGGTAAGCCCTCTGTCAAGGCTGGATGAGAATGGCAGGAAGCCGGTCGGCCTTCCTTCATAAAGGCCGTGCCGCTTCGTTAGCTCCCAATCAGTTGGCTAATCTGGTCCATGCCTTGCAGGAAGGCCCAATGAGTCGACGGTCCCACGAAGCAAGCGAAAACCGGCAGCAGAGTGTGCCGAATGCGCACTACTAAACTCCGAGGTGGCGGCTGATAAGCCCGAGCCGCACGGAGAATATGGAAAGCTGACCATGTGTTATTTCCGTCGCGTCAGCAGGGAGGGAACCTTGTTTGGATGTGACCAAGCCCTTTGCGGCCGAGTGTTTTGATTGAGCCGGCGGGACCAGCCCGCCCGTTGCCTGAAGTTGAAGGACACGGCCCACCCCGAGAGGCGCCACCCCTGGTGGCGAATCTACGTTAAAAGTCCTATGCAAAGTCCGGCTCAGTGCTTGTTACGTGGCTTGACGTGGAAAATTCACGTGACGCTGACTTAGATGCGCTTTCTTCACCTGTTGCACACCGCGGGATTCCGAGGTTCCATCCTATTCGGAACCATCGGACGGTGCGGCCCTATTCCCAGCCTCATATCTCAGGCATCTCACCATAGATCCCAGCGCATGCATCAAGCTCTATTCCGGATGTGACGCCATCTAAGACTATCCCACGTACTGGTCCTTGTTTGAGAATTTTCATTGACCTTCCAGGTGTTACATGGTAGGAAGTCCGCCAATATAAGGCGGACTCCGCCACGGAGTCCGAGGAAGACAACAATCTTAATATATACAACTGAGCACCTAACTATGACCTTATGTGTGTTATCTTTTATAACCTTTTATGACGCATCGCACAAGCTGCGTATGCCAACAACTTACGTGCAGTATCCCGCACGTAACACCAGGACTCTCCCAGGCGCTGTAACCCCAAGACACCACAAGGATTTCTTTTAAAGTGAGAATAAGTGATTATATAAAGTACATGTTCGGCTAATGTTTCCATTAGGTACTTAAAGTACCTACTTTACCTAGGTAGCTAAGAGTGTGGGCTGGTACGTAGTACATAGGTGTAGTCTTGCCTAAATCAAAGAGATACTGTACGAACTTACTAAGTACCTACCTACCTAGGTATTTGCAAAAGGCTAAATTATCGGGTACCAGCTCCAGCGTGGCCCAATAATGCCCTAAGGCTACACTTAGACACCTTCTACTTACTTACTTTTCTTCCTTAGCTTATTCCTCTGTCTAGACTTTTATTATCCCTTTAGTACGCAAAAGGCTACACTTATATACTCCCTATTTTTCTTTCTTGTTTTATGAGGTAAAAGTAAGTAACCCTACTTAAAACTTTTTATTACTATATAAATCTAGATATATGTTTTAATTGGATAATAGAGTGAGTTAGTACCTATATGTAGCCTTGTGCGTACCAAAGGGATAGTGAAGTAAATGAGTGTGTAGGTACCTATATAAGGTACCTCTAATGCAGATATTTTTATTGGACGACTAAGTGGGTCGGTATGCAAATGTACATAGGTACATAAGCCTTCTGGGCACTAAGACGTTTCCGGTGGACTGACCACTGACTCCCGTGCCACTTGATTGGGGACGGGGACGGCTCTGTATGTCTTTGTGCACGAACCTATTTTGTGTCAAAAACAATTAATTCCTCTATGCGCCGTAGTCGTCGTCGCTTCTAAGCCGACTTCTCCAGCTTCATCAAAGTGGCAAGGAAAGTGCTTTCATTCTCGATAAAGATGAAATTGAGGCATTTGCAATGGCAGACCGAGGAACAGCCAGTCCCCACTCCTCCTCCTCATCCGCTCCCCTCCAAATGCCGTCGACCACATCATCACCCTGCACAGTGCAGCCACATATCGGGCGACATGTCGAACAACACATCGAGCGTATCGCGTTGCGTCCGGGCGTGAGCACGTCGCCATGTTCGACCCGCCGTCCTTGAAAGTCGAGGCGCAGAAGCGCAAACGACTCAAGGTCAACAGCGCGTGCGACAACTGCAGGGATCGAAAGACGAGATGCGATGGGCGCCATCCGGTTTGTCTCGCTTGTGAAACCCGCAATTGTGCTCAGTACTGTCGCTACACGAGAAGAACAAAGGGCAGCGACCTTGCTGCGGTATCTGCCAATCCGCGCCGAGAACCCGCCCATGTCAATAGATGTCAGACCCTCTCAACATCCGCGAAAACCCCCCAACGCACACCACCCACGACGTCGACGTGGGAGTCCTCGGCAAAGGAAAGCGACGGCCTGGCAACGCTAACCAGCTATGACGACAAGTCTACCTACGGCTCCTCCTCCACAGTCTCATTTTTCCGTCGAATCCTGTCCACTGACGACGCCATCAGATCAGCTGTACGCTTGGAGGGAGGCGATGATGGTCAGACTCGCCAGAGAACTCTGGCCAAGCAAGACGCCAGTGCCCTCGCGGCGCTGCCGAGGCGTCGCGAAATGGATGATTTCGTCTCGTGCTACTGGAGCTTTGTGCACCCCATATTCCCTATCCTCCACAAGCCGACCTTCCACGATCATTATAATCACGCTGCAGAGATGGAGACTGGGAATCAGTATCATTCGTGCTTCAAAAGTGGGCGAGAGCATGCCGTGTTCTTGTCCATGCTCAATGTTGTGTGTGCACTGGGCTGCCAGTTCAGCAGCCTCGTCCGGGACGCGCAGAGGACTTCTGTAGCTTATGACTTCTACAACCTCTCTAAACAGTCTTTTCAGAACGACTGGCTAGATACTGCCGATTTGTCCGTAGTTCAACTGCTGCTCCTGAACGGCGTGTATCTGCAGTCGACACAACACGCGAATCGCTGCTGGAACTCTGTCGGCCTTGCGATACGGGCCTCGCAAATACTAGGCTTACATGTCGAGGATCAAAGGCTTGCAACGTCGCAGTTGGAGCGCCAGATGCGAAGGCGGATATGGCATACCTGCGTCGGCTTGGATAGGTCAGTAGGTCCATGCATTCCTCATCCAGCACGACACCCTTTGACCTTTTACTCCCAGGCTCTTGTCCATGACATTTGGTCGACCGACAATGATTCACGGAACGAACAGCGTCCCTCTGCCTTTGAACATTGACGATGAATACCTTCGACTGGACGGGGTCGGTGTTCAGCCACACGATGCGCCATCCTACTTGAGTCTCTTTGTAAACTCGTGCGTACTTTTCGAGATTCTTCAGGATGTGCTCCACTTCGTCACCACCTGTGAGCCAGGCACAGAACCGGCATGTGAAGAAGCCTATGCGGCGCCCAGTTCGAGAATTGTAGGGCAGGTACTCGAACTCAACAGGCGACTTGATCATTTTTCCAAAACATTGCCGCGCTACCTACATATGAGCGAATCCGAGATAGGAAATGTTTCATGTTCAAACGAAGAAGGATTGCAGAAGAACGTTTTGTGTTGTCGGTAGGCTGAATTATACAACCCCCTTCCCATGTCCCTCTCTCTCTCTCTCTCTCTCTCTCTCTCTCTTTTTTCTTTCTTTCTTTGTTTCTTCCTTTCTTTCTTCCCAAAAGGGTCAAGAGCGAAGATTGAATTTTGGCATTAGTTTCCTCCTGACAAGACTTCTTCTCCTGCGCCCCATGTTGCTGTCGACTATTGCCGTCACTGCCGATGGGCCGGATCAACCTCCTTGCGCTTCTGCAGGCAACACCTTGGACGACGGCATCATCCGACAATGCTGCCAGCTCTGCATCGGCACAGCATACAACCTCATTGACATGGTTTACGTCAACCTGGGAAACATGTACAGCAGTTCAAGCTGGCACTCCGTCTATTGTAAGTATCTCGTCAAGGTGGCACACCAAGATATTGACTCCATCCATAGTCACGTTTTCGTCCGCCATCATAATGCTTGCGTCTTTAAAGTCCAACATGCTGAGTATCCACCCGACTGATTCGTCGTTTCAACTCCACTGGACCCGTTGTCTTGCCATTCTAGATTACTACAAAGAACATGTTTGTTCGGCCGTCCACGTCACGCGTTCACTCCAGGCGGCGCAACAACGCATGTTCAAGCAGAAACAAAAGGGAACAGGTGTGTTGATTTTTCGTGTCACGAGTTGTCCTTTACGGCTGACCAGAAGCGGGACAGACCAATTCCAGTCGAACAATCCACCAGTTGTTGGAGTGGGTCTTACTCCAGTCTCTCAGCTGAGCAACGCGGACGGTCCTAGCTTCGGAGACGGGTTTTACTCCCTTGATGACTTGCAAGATGATTCGGGCGCGAACCTTATCAGTTTGAACTGGTTGGAACTATTCCAATGTGAAACGTGAGGTAATTAAAAGTCGGTTCAATGCGCCTTGAAACCTTTTTTTTTATAAAAAAAAAAAAAAAAGTACATTTTCTTAGGTTAAAGGCTAGTCACATGCTGTGCCATGTAAGAGTTTTTGTCATGCTCCAAACCATGGATACAATACAATACGCAACCTCCCTCACTGGCTTGGCAATGCAATGAAAACGTGAGACTCGGCTCAAATTGCACATCTCCGCGTTACACCGGCGCTAAGACAAGTTCCACCTGCGGCTCGGTTCGGCTCGGAACTTGCGGCTGAGACGTGATGCCAACCCAGGGTATTTGGCTCAATCAGATCAAGCAACGGTCCTAGTTCAGTTCCGTCTTTTGCCCTCTGGGAACACCTGCGTTAAATAAACTGCATGTGAACGCCCAGACCGATTCATGCTCCAATTAATAGTCGCACACGGTACGGCCCATTCTTCATCCCAAGACGGGTGGCCTTGCTAGGCAATGACGCTGGTGTCTTCCGCAGCCCGTCTTCTGCAGAACTCTTGTTGCGCCTCATCGCACATGGCCTTCATGTCCACATTTGCGATGAGACCATTTCTACAGGCGATCTCGTCTCGAATCTTGGCAAAGTCGTCTTCTATCCCCTCCGCCATCCATTCGTACGTATTCCCAATGTGTCTACTGCTTTGCACCAACCACGAAGCTCGTTCTCGTCTAGATGCATCGTACGCCTCAAGGGCTACCAGAACTGCCCTGCGGTCCGAGACCTCGTCGTTTGCAAGCAAATGCGCCAGCACGGCGGCGTCTTCGATGCAAAATCCTGCTCCGGCCCCATGGTGCGGTGATGTCGCGTGCGCGGCGTCGCCGACGAGACAGACGGGGCCCTTGGCGAAGGTTGGTGGAGGATTGTCGCCTAGATCAAAGATTGCCCACTTGATTGAACCATTAGTTTTCTTTTTCTCTTTTTGTTCTTTTCTCTCCCTCTTTATTTTTTTTTTCTTTTTTTCTTTGCGTTGGCTTTTTTTGTTACGGGGAATCGATTGCCCGCTCTTGTTACATATGCTACGTAGGGGGGGGGGGGGGGGGGCCGGGTCTTACAACGTCCAGAGTCGGGCTACTCAGCCTCAGCAACTCGATGATATCGGGCCTGAAATGAGAAAAGTCCCGCAGCGCTGCCTCGCGGGTGGACGAAGCCGTCAACGTCGAGCTATCGGGCCATTCATCCGATGTGGTGTGAAAGGCCACAACATTGACTGTCTGTCCGTGGTTGATGGGAAAATTCAAAACGTGGCCTCCTTTGCCCATCTACACAGACATGGTGAGTAAGTACATGCGTCTCGTATTTTCCAAAAAAAGAGGGAGGGATAGAGCACCACCAGCCAGGACCTCTGTGGGGAATGCCATAGGTATGCGGGACAAAAACGTACATGCATGGATGCATTCTGGGCTTTTTCTTCGCCCAACGTCTTGATGGCATCTTCCATTGGAATCAGGGCCCGGTAGGCATACTTGTAGGTATATGATGGATGGGCACATGGATGATGAGCGCCAAAGAGCAGCTGGCGGACTTTGGACTTGATTCCGTCGCATGCCAGGAGGACATCTGCTTGGTGCTCCGATCCATCAGTAAAGCTCAGATGCAGTCTTCCGTGCTTATCCTGTTCGTACTTGTCCAGCCTCTTGTTAAAGTGCGCGACGTGGTCGGGAAGCAAACGGATGAGCTCGGCCAGGAAACGCGCGCGGTGGACGCCATTCTGGCCGAGGTCGTTTTCGATGGAAAAGACGGGCGAGGAGGCGGCATGCTCACTCTGAGCATCGTAGTAGTCGAACCAGGTCTTCTGCTTGGAGGGCCACAGGTTGCGCGTACACACTTTCTCAAAGGCTTCGTGTATGGCCGGATGGCAGATCTTCATGGCCTGAAGGGCATTGGGCGTGAAGGAGATGCCGGCGCCGATTTCTTCGAACCGCCCTGCCTTTTCAAAGATTTCGACCTTGAGTCCGCGATGGAGCAGGGCGATTGCGAGCGTGAGGCCAGAGACGCCTCCGCCAACGATGGCGAAATCGAGCTGGTTCTTGGTGGCTGCCATTGCGCTTTCGAGAGAGCTGCTATCCCGACATGCTCGAGTGAATCTGCATGCCTATACTTGGAGCCTAAAAATTCGGGATGCTTGCGAGGGCAAGAGGGGGGTGGCGGAGCGCTCGACTACTTAGTATTTAGCAGACGAGCTTACGAACCTGCGATTAAGCAGACGATACTAGTCCCTAGGTCGTGGCGTCGGGAATCTTGCATCGAGGTCGCGTCCCCGCCAGGGTGATGGACTCGACCAGCCGATCCAGCGCAGACGGTGCGTCGGTTCCGCGGTCGCATGCCGACCCGAGACTGAAGTGTCTGGCCATTAAACCCTAAGGCTTGGTCCTATCCATCATTGGTGGTGCTTGCCAGGTACCTGAGCGATCCTGAGTGGATTGCCAACCCTCACCTTGGCTGCCGAGCTTATCCTGATGGATTTTGGCGAGGTCCTTTTCACATCAATTGTGGATCTGCGCCATCATTATCCCTCCTGTAGTATAGCATGGCGGATTTCAAAAGCGCGGCGGATAAGTCGCGCCAACCTGGTCGATCGCCTCGGCGCGGCCGATGCAATCGCTAGACGTTGAGGCCAAGACATTAAAAGGGCTCAAGCTAGCAACCGGAGCCGTCCTGCTCCCGCTTAATGATCCGTTTGTGGCGTCCCATTCGAGTGCGTATCCAGAAACTCGGCGCCAGAAATAACAGAATCAATTCCGAGGAGATAAAGACCAAGGCGCCGGAAATCAGCCCTGCCTTGACGAATCCACTGTTTCGCCTTGATAACGACAGTGGAATGCGACATGGACATACATGCGTACATACGTACATACTTACATAAGTAAGTAGGTATGTATGTAAGTACGTACAAAATATACAATGTACATACAATGGCCTCTCGAATGAACCCCCGCAGCAGCTGCCCGTTCTCTATGGCCCTCTATTGCATGAGTCCCATGCGCAGCTCCGCCACTCTGCCGCTTAAGGAAGAAGGGTGAGCTTGAATGGGTCGAGGCGGCCTGGCGTGACGCGGCTTCAATACCACCGAGGCTGCTCCAGGCGTCTCTGGTTTCTGGTGCCGCTGCTTTCTTAACCACGCCGCGGGATCGTGTATGTATGATCCGAACAGAAGTAGGTATGTAAGCAAGGCAGATGTACGCGGATGCACCAGTAATGTACTTGAAGTTATGACTCCTGAGAGGCACAAGACGCACGCTACCCGAACCCGCACCGAATTCCACGCAACGTCAAAGCCTGTGGCCCTGGACCTTGTCCCTCACAGCATCCCAAATCCATCCATCCACCTTGCCTTTCCTCTCATACCGCTTGCGCTTGCGAAGTTCCTCCTGGACATAAAAGCCGCCAATGGCTCTATACATGTACCACTTCCTCGTGGCATTCTCCGCTCCCGTGTCCCGCACATAGTTCACCAGACCAAACCTCCCCTTCATAGCCCGTAGATCGCCCACCGCAACGCTGCTATATCTCGGCTTGGCAATGAGACCCATCGTGGTAAAAGTAAGCCTCGAAGACGCGGGCATGGCCCCGACGAACCGTTCCAACACAGCTCGCGACGCACGCGCCCCGGGTGGAAGATGGACATGGATATGAGTCACAAACGGCGCCGTGGTGTACGAGACGAAGAGAATCGGAACGATGCCAGCCATGGCCACTTCCAGGACAGGACCCCTCCATGTCAGCCACCTGTTATCAGGCACGAAAGGATAGGAAATTTCAAGCAACCTCAACGAGGGCGACGGGGGAAAAAAAGGGGGGTCGAGGGGGAGGAAGAGAAAGACAAAGAAAGAAAAACTGTACCTGCCGCTGTCTGTACCAGGGGTTTCTCGGCCATCACATAACTCGGCACCACCAGCAAGGCAAAGAAGGCGCCCAGCAGGAGACTGGTGAGCTTCAACATGGCAAGAAACGCGATTCTTCCCATACCAGCATGGTAAACGAGGAGACTTTCGGGGATTTCTACATTTAAAAAAGCTACAATCAGCCTCGCCAGCGAAAAAAAAAAAAAG